>JAHZNI010000009.1:0-12164 GCA_027744415.1 Seira ritae
TGCGATTTTACGTACATATGTACCGGGAAAGAGAGAGAGGGAGAGAGAGAAGAACCCAGCAAGTCAGCGAGAATTACCTGCTGTGTGACTGGTCTGATGAGTGAACGATAAAAAAGCTAAGTTTGCAGTGCACGTTTCTCAATTATTATGGGATGCGTACTCTGTGTCTGCACACTGCACACAAGCTCCTAACTCATTCCTTCATTTTTATACCCCGGGAAAGCAAAAAAAGATGATTAAAAATAATTTTTATACCTGTTCTTGAAACACATATATCTTACATTTTAATAATAGCTCGGATGCTAAAAACGAAAAAAAATTAATTGGCTTCATCATATTCGTTTATTATAAAATGCAATAAATTTAGGGTGTAGTGTAGATGTCAAGAGTATAATGAACAATGAAAAAGTTAAAAATCGCAAAGGCGTAAAATTAATGATTAATTGTTTTCTTTACTTGCTCTCCTCTAATTAAAAGCGGAGATTCCTAAAGTTAAAGCAGCAAGTGACCGTGTTGATTTGATGGTGATAAGGGCTGATCAATCACGGCAGGGGCACGTTGCAAAAAAAAATTAATTCCTAAATTAACAAGCGGGAAAATGCATAGAGATGCTTAGTGCAGCATTGAAAACCCCTCCTTCCTCTCCAGAAAAGCGTTAGTTTTTTATATGAAAAATAAAATTCTTGAAGGAAAAACCAGTAGTCCTAATTAAAAATATTGATTCATAATCTTGATCCTGAATCGAATTTTAATTTTATGCGCGTCTGGTCTGGTCTGATCCAAGCCCGCTGGCAATGGGTCAGCAGAGCCATCAGTTCCACAAGGTCAATCATAAGACTAAATGAATTATAAATGCAAAATCATTTTTTTCACGGTTTCGACACTTAAAAACTAAAAACTTAAGTCTCAATCCCGTGCATCCCCCAAAAATTAGAAATGCTAATGAATAGCGCTCTTGCATGAGTATAATGAGCAATAAACAGTTTAGCAACTTCTCATTCATTAAAAACGTTTTGCTTCCTTGATACACCGAATCCTTTGAACAATGTTTTCAAAAGAAACATGAACATTTTGCTTCAGGCCTGGCATAACTACTCAACTATTGATTAGTGGATCATATCATATCCTCATCAACCACATACTACTTTTTTACAAGATATCGATTTGAATTAACCCACTCTTGAAACGGGCATTTGCGTGTTCCTCACCTGTCTGGTGATCCCCGACAGGGACTAGGTTGGTCTCTCACTCGCATAATAATAATTTAAACAGTGGAGTCCCTTGTTCATCCAAAGTGTCAAGAGGATCAAGAGTTATAGATGCCTAAATGAAATACATAATTTTCCGAATAAAAAATTCAAGTTTTTATAAGAATTGAGATTTTCAAACTGAATTATTATGCATGCAACTTCACTTCTTGATGAGGTTGTGAATGGTAATGACTACAATTCTCCTGTTTTTCTCGAACGTCTCTCTCCTTGTGTGACCACGAACACATGTTCCATTCATCCATGTATTTACAACAAAAGGATGAAATAATAATAATGCAGAATACAGAACCTGTTTAAGAAAAGAAAGGCACCGTTTTCATCAAGTCTTTCTTCTCTTTTTTTATCATTTCACTCAGGTGTAAAAGCCCATGCCATTTTATTCCTCCTCAGTATAATATAAATACGGATTATTATCTTGTGATTTTCATATCAATATTTATTCCCACATTTTCATGAGTTGTCAGTGTCAGGGAAAAGCATGATCTAAATTTGTAAAAAAAATTTCAAACGCTTATCGCATAAAATAGTTGTTGAAATAATGAAGCTCTCTGGCGAGCTTGGTCTTGGCGAGACAAATCGGAGAAATATAGTGACACATTTTCATGAGTTGTCAGTGTCAGGGAAAAGCATGATCTAAATTTGTAAAAAAAATTGCAGACGCTTATCGCATAAAATAGTTGTTGAAATAATGAAGCTCTCTGGCGAGCTTGGTCTTGGCGAGACAAATCGGAGAAATATAATGACAATAAATTCGCAAACCCTGTCTTCTCCATTGCACTAAGGTGTGGAGGACAATGCATAAAGTTGTTTATTAGATGACAAAATGACCACCCTAAGACAACATGAGCAGACACATCTCTTACCCGTGAACAGATACACAAAGAAAAGATAATGGAGCAAGGTAGAGGAGATAGAAATAATGAAACTCCTTTCTCAAATTCACACTTTTTACCAAGCATAAAAAGTTCAGAGAAATCTGAATAAAAAAAATTTGCAATGAAATGAATTGTAATGCGTAATTATGGATAACTAGGTGCTTCTAAATGGATTATTATTTTCCATTGAAGTCCATTCTCTAAAGAGGTAGGCTTGGTCGTATTCGTTTTGTTTCAGGTTCTTAATCTTAATCACTCTTTTCTCCTTAATTTCTTTTCAGTGCGTAATAGGGTAACCTTGCTCTTGTAACCTTTTCCTAATTCATAAGCACTGGTCATTTAACCCATTAGCCTATCTAACGCCGGCAAAATGCCAGCCATCTGCAATAGGTAACCCCTAATTTAATGCGATGCAAGCTGACTGGTAATTCTGGGATGAAGTCAGATCCGGCCTTCGAAGAAGACTTGTTATTGTAAATTATTCAACTGCCGCAGCATAAAATCGCCTATAGAAAAGAGGCCTTGTCGTGTCATTATCTACTTCAAACTTCTCACCCAGACCCAGACGTAACAACAATCTAGAAGTTACCTTGTATTGTAATCGATTTGATTCGAACAAGTAAAGCAGATAGGAATCAAATTGAAATCGACTGTTTGTTGCATATTATAATTTTTTACAATACACGAAGCCAAAGCTTTACCTAGAAAGCATATTGTATAGCATATTATACCGAAGCAGAAAACATGATTTTTTCCTTCGTGAATGCATCTCATTCCTATTGTCAGTTTTGTAATTGCAATCTACATATTTCTTCGGCAATTTATTACTTTTTATTGTGAAAAGTAGTTCAAAAACAGGATGGATGGTAGTAATAATTGACAAAAAAGTTGGAGAAAATATTGACCAGTTTTTTTATTTCTTTGTTTTTATCATACACTCTTGTCTTGTTTTTGGCATGTAAAGATGCCGTGTCGCTGTGTGGTGGTGGTCAAAACAGTCAAAATGTGAAGAAGACAAAGGACGCGACACCAGTAGAAAGTAGAGTCGCTACTGAAGTTTGAGAGGGTAAATATTAGCTACTGCGCTTGCTGGCTGAGGTAAAAGATCATATCAATGCCCATCATGCCTAATTCGATTCTTGTACTTGATCACGATCAAACAAACTGCATATTATCGGGTAATTTAAACCTTTTCCCAGAAGTGATCGGTCATCTTAATGAGCAATTAAAATTTATTAATCAATAGAGAGTATTTCTTTCGGTTGAATTGGTTATAAAAAATGCTACCATATTTTGTAAGGACAAAACTTAAACCTCAAACAAAACAAATATTTGAAAGAAGAACCAGTCACTCATTCCATTCCAGTCTATAATTCTTATCATCAAATTGCAGTACATTTTTATATCAAGCCTCATTAGTCAAATTCAAAGACTTCCACTAGCCCTGGCCAGTCGTGATCTCCACAACACATGTTGTTTTTCACATGAAATGAGTAGGGTTCTTTCTCCCCAAAACTTGTAATATCGAGGGCTACATGTATCGGAATAAATCATACAAACTAAAAACAACTTTGTATTTTGAGCTGTAACTTGTACTAACTGGTGTACTGCCAATTTGTACATGCTGCCCTGATTTGTATGATCGTAAAACACGAAATTCATATATTTTACCTTATCCCAGCGTATCATGACTTCAATTTCGTGTATCCTGTTTCAAATGATCGACTTTCACGCAAGGGGAATTTCTCTTGAAATGTGTCAACATTTCCCTTCGTAATAAAGAAATAAGTCGTAAGAACATTTTATAGATTTTCATACAACTTGTTAGGTGTATTCCTTAGCTCTTTCTAGCTTGGGCTTGAGTTTGACCCCCACTCATCGTCATAGTATTTACATTTGGTAAAAATTTTTAGAATGATTGCGTGCAGGTCGTAGGTAAAGGCCGTTAGCGAATAACGTGGAATTACTGGGCCCCCTTGGAACTGGATTTTAGACTCTTAATTTTTTCGACCTCCCAGCGGTCGGCTAGTTACCAAATCGGTATTTTTTTCCTAAAATTGCGTCTAATGAAACAAATTTTATAAGTTTTTTATTCACTAGTTGAAAAGTCGTTTGAATGAAAATATTTACGAGCTTGAGCCTACCCAAAAAAGGAAGGGTGCCATGAGCGCATCACATCATTTAATATCAGGATTTTTATACTGACTCACGCATGAGACTCAAGAGCGTCAAAACGTGAGAAACAATTAAGCAAACGTTTTGCATTATTGGTCAAATAAATAAGCTCCAGCTCCACTTAACTAAAGCTTATCAGCTTAAGTATCGTTCATGGCCTGTGAATGATGGCATCATTAAAAAAGTTTCCATTAAGAAAACTGCAAAGTAAATATGTAGTACATATTCCTACGAGATTTTTAATAAATATTATTTTTAACGATAATTCCAGGCTTTTTGGTGAGTTAAGCCACGTCCACTTTTAAGAGATCATACCACTTAATGCTAGAGAGGCAAACAATTGATAAGATACGGGTCATGGTGAAAGGCCGGATGTAGATAAAATTCTAATGCGGAGCCAGTGTGCAAAAACAATTTTAACAAAGCCCCTGGTAAAATTCATGACTCATGCATAATCATATTATGAGAGCAGGAGCAGGCTCTTGTTGTGTGCATTAAAAATATAAGCTCATTCACATCCTGCTACTAAATTTTAAGAATGGAACAGGTTATCCCCAGCTTCATTTTTCAATGGATTTGCACAAAAAGTCTGCAGACTGCAGTAAACGTTTACTTAAACAAGGAATTCGTTACTGGAATCGCCAAAGTAGTACTAGTACTGCCTGGTTAAATATATATTATTTAGGAGCTGTAATGTTATACTCATGCTCGCAAAAGTAAAGATATCGCGGAATTTATTCTGACCTATGTACCTAATATGCATGCATGAAACGAGCAAAAAACATTTTGCTTTCATCCTACCCATAACTTGGGCAATGAAACTAATACCTATTGCGAATTTAGAAGCACGAAAGAGCATTGCATGTCCCGAGAAAAAAGGATGCATGAAGAAGGAGAAGTCTTGCCTGAATGTTCATACTGTTTGAGATCAGTGATCATGTCATCCCATCACCATGTTCTAATAAAACTTCCAGATTCAGAACAGTTGCATTTTGCATTCCAGTACAAAACTTGACACACTGATATATTGTGTAATTAAGGAATTTTCGATAAAACTTCGTATAAATAGAGCCCTTTCCAATCGTAACCAGAAAATCATTCTGTTGTGAGTTAAGCTTATAATAATAACTTTCCTTGGCATTTAGCCAAAGTGCGGAAAAAGCCGAAGAAGTCCGGTTTCAATATTTCACCTGTTTTCAGTCAGTTTGGTGCAGTCTGTGACTGTGACAGCGAGTCAGAATGTCTGGAAATAATTTATCCCAGAAGAACAAAGCTGCCTCAAAGTTAAGCCACGAGATCATCATTTTTGCCGACAGTTTGAAGCCGTCAATTTCCTACATCAAGGAGGGGAAAGAGTTGGTTCAAAAGGTAAGTATGTTTTATTAACTTTCGTTGTATCTAGAAGAATAGTTATTGCCATATATGATCTCGGAGGGCAATGTGTTAATTAAATATTAAGAATAGCGCGGTCGTTTAAATCTACAGGTTTTCACTCTACTGGAGCAAGAAAAGATATTTTCCATCGATCGAAAGTTTTATGGAGGAAGCGTTGGAAAGGAGACTTCAGTAATTTACCCAGACTACGACTGTGTGGTCTTCCTCAACAGACAGCAGCCTCCCATGGAAAGCACAGTGAAGCAATTCCGTGCCTTTCTCCAAAATAATTCAAAAGTTCTAAAAATTGTTCCAGAAAGCATCAAAAACAGCAAGATCACAGCTCAGGTTCGTTTCACCAATGGAGCAGAATTGGATCTTCTGCCTGCATGCTGCTTTTCACAAAATGAGCAAGAACAATATGACAACGTCATCAAGAAAATTGCAGAAACGAAAAATTTTCAGGATTACAGCAGCAGCCTTGCTGAAACTGTCATTAATTTTGCGAAGGTACAGAAGGGTCCAACTCATCAATTAATCAGACTTTGTAAATTCTGGTATAAAAGTCTCACTTTAGATGCCTATCTTTACGGAGGCAGCACTTTAATTGAGATCGTTTGTGTGGCTGCTGTGTATGACACAGAAAGTAATGGCAATGGATTTTATGCAATTCACGCATTTAGAAAATTTTTCGAGTACATCTCCCAAATAGACAAATTGAAAATTGCATTTTTCAGAGAGACGGGGCAGTCAGAATGGAAACTGATTCCAGCGAAAGATTTGGTTCAAAAGAAGTACAAAACATATTTTTCAGCTGAAATTTTGAAAAGAAACAATTTCATTATTGAGCCGGCAAATCCTTATAATGACATGGCACAAAATCTCAAAGGTCCCACTGTTGATAAGTTGAAGCATTTTGCGAAAAAGATGCTCGAGCGTCTTGATGACTTGGAAAAACCTGAGAGTAGCAACATGAAGACTTGCAAAACCGATGGCAATGTTGCAATTCACTTTGAAAAGCTCTTCGAACCTTTTCCAATCCGACTAAGGTCCCAATATTCTTATGCTGCCATTCCAGTTCACCTACTTATCCATTATGATTACCAGAATTACGAGACGGCTCATTGCAAAACTGAAGAAAATAACAAAGAATTTTTTAGAGGCAATGCCGAGGCAAAGAGAGCCACAAAAGCAATTCGAAACAATTTATTGTTTCTCATTCGCGTGAGGGCAAAGAGAGACAGTAAAGGCTATCTCCAATTTACAGACGGCCTTGCTGAAATGGCAAAGAAAGATGTGAAAGACGCAATGGAAGCTTTGATTTCTCAAAATTTTGGCGTGAGAAAGTTCATCAAAGAATCCAATGCCAACAAAGAGCATCAGGGTTATGATGTGACCGTGTATGTCCCTTACCGCTGCGACGGTAAGACATACGCCGTACGTTTGAGTTTGAAATGGGAGCATTGATTGAATGATTTATTATAAATATTTCCATGCAATTGCATAATACAATCAAAACGTCTAGATTTAATGTTTTGTTGACTTGTTCAATGTTAGTCTGAACATTTTGATTTAGATTAGTTCATAATAGTCTTAGTGTCCGATTGAAACATGTAAAATGATTTTATTTGAGAGAGGAATTCTGTCAAAGTCAAAATGATATACTTTCTGTCAACTGTTGTTTTAAAACTAGTTAAGTATGTACTTTTCAAATAAAAAATGACGATTGTGGCAAAGGTAATGGTGGTAATGTGTGTTTTCGAAAGAATGAATGTACAATTTTGTCGTGTTTTGCAATAAAATAAATTTTTCTGTCTTCCTTGCATAACTGAATCATTTACATTTCACAGTTAAAAAAGAAGTCTTGTCAATCTTGTCACCCCATTCATCATCCGCACTTAAAATGTCTTCTAAAATCTATAAAAAAATCTCATCCATATCCACCTTCCTTAATCAAGACATCAAGTGAGGCAGTCATTGAGCGGAATAGAGACGCACGAGAGCTAGATTATGTACTCTAGTACCTGTTTTGCATTTTTTGTGACATTCTATTATTATTTAACATGGACCATGATTTTTTGCGAAGTGCACAATCATGTATCTCAAGCTGCAAACAAGACGCTTAGCTGCACTCTGTAATGACCGCAATGATGGAGGAGGAGGAGGATGATGATGATCTTGTTTGAGGTAGCATTTTCATTGTTCAAGGTAATTATTAGTGGGAATAAAAAAGCTGTACGAACTTTGTAAAGAAGGAACGAGCCCAACTCCTTGAGAAATTAGAGCTCCTGTAAAATCATCCTTTTTCTGTCTTTTTATGCATGGCTGGTTGCGGGATTGATATAAATTGATGAAGGTGATTATGATTCACTTGGGAAGTTTAAAATTGTAATTGTTACTGCTGATGCAGATACTTCAGAAAATATACATACATTGTGTTACCGATACATGAAAAATAAATTGTAGATGATTTGATACTTGAGTGAGTGGGTAAGAGGTGTCGAGAAAGAAGATACGATGTGATTTGAGATGATCTGCTCTAGTGGGCACCTTCACACGCGCAAAGGGGTAAAAATGCAGAAGGAAATTTTTTGATGCAAATGTAGTAAGGCAACCTCTGCATCTGAATTACCCGAATGTTTTGTACACTTGTTAAAAGCATTTACATGAATCAGGCACCATTCACTCAGTTTCAATTCATGAAAAAGAATTCTCTTTTTTAAAAAGCAGAATTTTCCTTAAAGTTTCACCGCATTTTCCTCCTGTTGTTATCAATCCATTGTTATTGTTATGATATTTCATTTTCATCATCATCCCAAACCAGGATGCCAGTACCAGTTGGTATATTATTCTCTTTAGAAATCCCCCAAAATAATTTTACGGATGGGCTATGCACCAGTGCCTGACTGACTTGGCTCATTATAAAAAAAGAAATGAGGAGGGATTGTAGTAACGAGGATTGAATGTGCTATGCATTTCTCATGTGATGCGGATCGGTTTTTAGAATTTGCAGAGAGATGGATTAGATTGAATGGGAAAGAAAGTGTGTCATGTGCATCTCACCGATTTTTTTCGAAGATTGTTTGGCCCATTTTATCTGAAAAAGGTGCAGAAATTTAGGTGCACCTTGTAATTTATGATAACAATGCTTGCCATATAAAGCATAACGAACGTATGAAGTATTCTATTGACAACCTGACTAATCTAGAGGAAAATTTTTCATGACAGGCTTGAAATACCTACGCATTGTTGGTAGTTAGTAGTCCTCGTAAAAATGTTTGCTACCTATTTTGAAAGTATGTGATGAAATGTGAGTAAATTAATGATTTCTTCTTGTAATATTTTTTTCAGATGAATAATATGCTTTCATCAGTCACACTCGCAAAAACGATCACATGCGTCCTTCTCATTTCCCAGTGCCAAAATGCCAGTGCAGCTCTCTCAACGTCTCAGAAGATAGCCACACAATTGAAAACTTTCAAAAGGAATTCAGAATCTCAATCAAGCTATGACGAAGCTTCATTATCATCTGCAAAACAGAGTCGCCAATCCTTCCAGGATAAATTTCCAGAGAGCACCATCACCAGAATACAAATGCTCGCACCCAAATCCGAGGCAGCATTCATCACAGATCCGAAAACACAGCAGAAGCTGAGATCAAAGACGAGGACGAATAGCAGATTTCTCAGACAATTCCCACCACTTGAGCTCTACAAGTTCGTGAAGCGCACTGGATCCATGGCGAACAATCAAATTGATGATAATGAGGATCATCGGAAGATATATTTGGGGAATCCAAACAAAATCAGAGCGCGTTTGGAGAATGGTAATTCGCCGGTATTCTACATCAGACTGCCGCCGGCTCCTTACGTTTTCGTTCCAGGAATTGGGTATGTGTCACCACATCCTTACTCCCATGGACCACAATTAGGAGGACCACCTGGAATGGCAATGGGGATGGGAATGGGAATCCCTGCCGGTCCCGGTAAGACATTTATAAAAATCAATGCAAAATGACCCCTACAAAATGATAATGAGTATGTTCGGGAAAAAGAAACAAACAAAACAATTACACTTTGGCTAATGCTAACAACTCAAGTAAGTAGTAAGTACAATTTGTTTTACTTGAGCCAAACAAATTGCTATCATAATGGACATGAACTTTTTGTAGCAGTGAGGTTTTTTCTCACTTTTGGAGGTTAAGTTGCATTCTTAAAGTGATTTGGCTATTATGGTATGTTATCTTCGCCTCATAAATCAAGAGATGATCCACATCATGATGGCTATCATATATACTTTTGAGAATGATTAATACGATGATATAAATGCACCTGAGAGTTATCTAACATTATGATAATGCCCGAATCCTGAGTATTTACGTTACACTTGCTTTGAGGAGTAAAAAATGGAAAACGATTATGTTTTGTGCTTTACTTTTTATTATGTAAGTAGTATACCTAAGCAGTTTCCCATGTACAAGTTGTATGCACTTCATCATAACAAGGGGAGAATAAAACAAACATAAATCATGGCATTTACTACGATTATGTTAAGCCAAATAAATGGTAGTTTGTATCATTTTCTGACCACTCTACCATCCTAAATTGCTACTGTAGTAGTTTTCTCCTAAAATGAGAGATTTCTAGGATATTATCTCATACATGATGTAGGTAGGCATGAGCCAGAGTCACTCACCATCAGTGTGAGATTTTTTGTTGTGCAAGATGAGAAAATGCATTCAGCGTTTAGTCTTCATTTAAACGATCTCACACGGAGAGGATCATTTACTTTTTGGTGCAAGGTGCAATCACAAACTATTTAAATGAAATGATCCAAATTGTTAATGACTGTAAAAAGAGTTTGTTATAATATTTTGGCAAAGTGGTTAAATCAAGAGAATTCTCTAATTAAGTGGTTATTTCTCAGATGAGGAATCACTTAATGGGGCCAAAAATGCATTGGAACTACGTCATGGGTGGCACCCAAAATATCATGCAATTTTTGTGGGATTTACAAAGAGAAATCGCATTTGTTTTTTAAGCCCTTGATCAAATACTCTGGTTTGATTAAAGGCCCGAGTCAGAGTCAGATGCAATAAAATGCATGAAGATTTATCCCTTCATTCCATCATATTTATGCCAGCCGAGGCGTACATGTCCCATTTACAATTTTTGTAAGCGTAGAAGACCAGAGAAGACCAAAATAAAAGAACGTCATTTGATGTCCTTGTTTTCTTCACAAATACCTACGCATTTGCCATTCAAGCCATAAAAAATAATGCTATTCAAATGACACAAGAAGATCATTAGCTAAAACATACACATACACACTACCCCCGAAATTAAGTTTTGAATACCGACACGCACAAAAATTCTCTTGTCAATATCCTGGAGGCTCAATAATACCTATCGAATTGATTTAAAAATCTCAGGAATAATAGGTGCACGGCAAGCGATCGGGTTGAATAAAAGCATGAAATGCACATCACAAATTGTTCCACTATTCAATTTCAATGCATACCTACGCTTGTTTCAGGTTTCCCATTGATTAAATATTGAAACGACAGAAGCCTAATGGTGATTTGATGATTTATATATGCAATTTGGTCTAGAAACGCCCCGAGCGTCAATAAGTGGGAATGTGGGGTAATGAATGACAGTTTTTGTGACAGGCATGTATTCATTCTTCGCACCTGAGAAAATGATAGTGTCTTGCTTTCTTTCACGTTCACAATAACTCGGCATTTTTATACTCACAGTGATCAATACACTCACTATTCTGCTGTGTTACGCACGTCTCACGCAATTCAATGTCATTCGTCTTGAAGACTATTTTAGTTAAAAACTGAAGGGAAGAACTGATTGAATTGAATAGATTTTCATGCATTTATTTTTTGGTATGGAAGGTCTTACAGAATATAAAAAAGTATGCATTTGTCATTATTTACGCATGTTTTATTTTTTTAGCGCCAAAGTAAAACACCTATTTGTACACCTGCATGCCTAAAATGTACTAAAGGAATTTATATGAATAGAACTGGATGGGAAGTCTTCGCGAAATCTACATTATGCAATGCAGACAATAGTCTATCTTAAAATATTTCAAACTCCAGTTTATACTTTTGTCAAAACTAAATATTTGAAGAAAATATCCATCCTTCATTTAGACATTGGCCCGTTCGAATTCTTCATGATTCATAGCAGAACACATAATACAGTTTGAATTTGAAAATATTATTCACCAGGAAAGAACGGCCCGTCCTAACGGACGGAAAAATTTAAATACCCACATGCGGCAACTTTGTGAGAATCAGAATTGATTAAAGGGACTAAATACGACAGTGCCAAAGACGGAGTCAAGAGTTCAAACAGGTCAAGAACCGATTGATTCGTTCAAACAGAGAAAGTCCATAAACTTCGTCAGTTTTAATTGCGTGTAAGCCATTCTTGGTTGCCATAGCAACATATGT
>JAHZNI010000011.1:0-11908 GCA_027744415.1 Seira ritae
ATTGTTTTTCTAACATTCTATTTTTGCCAATCCCTCTCTGGAGTTACACAATACGTGCATGGGGCGTCTCATTTCTTTCGTTACTTTCTTTTTAATTTTCTCCTCATTAGGAATTACGACCTGTGTGGAATTTGCAGATTAAGAGAAAAACTTTCTTGTTTTCAAAATAATGCAATGAGACCACAAACAAGTCTGCATTTTCTGCTTTTATGACAAATGTTACGACAAACGCGGTTGGTGAAGTAATGACCCTCGGTTGAAAAATAAAATGTCTTATGCACCTTTTTTTGCCAAACATACAGGTTCAAATGGCGATCCGGAAGTTTGTCCGTCTCAGAATCTTCGGTAATTCAAAACAAACGATCCTGGCAAAGAACCCTATTCCATTGTCTTCGTTAGATAATCCCTCACTTTTCAATCGTGATTCAGGAGGAGATTCTCAAAATCTCAATCAGAGTCAGCGGACAATGACAAAAATTTCGACTAGAAGTGTCCACATCAGCCAGCATCAAAATAACCATCATCAATTACTGCCGAGACAGAGTGCCAGAATGCCTCCTCTTATTGTCCGCAGTTACAGTAACGGAGTTCTGAGGCAGACCACTGTAAAACTTGATCCACACAGTCACAATCGAAATCATCAACTTCGCAACAGTAATAATTGCCGAACTCCAACAACAAGTAATGAAAACCCTTATGGCGATGGAAGACAGCCTCTATTATGCAAAAACTATCAATATGAGTCATCTCCATCTCCTTTGTCTATCCCAATGACTTCCTCATCAACGAGAGAGTACTACCAGAAGATATGTAATCGGAGCAGTGTGTGTAGTGCAGATACAGTATTTGAGGATGGAACTCAGGGAAGTTGTCGGGGCATAATGCAACAGCCACCTCCAGAGCATTGCTGGTACTCGCCCTCATCCAGCCGGAGAATTAGAGCAGCGAAAGTGTCTGAGTGGGGAAAGCTTATTATTCCTGACTTTTTTAGAAGGCAGTCATCAACGGAGCAGCAGATTGATCATGATGTCGTGCTCTCTTCCTTCAGACAACAGAAGGATGTGGGTTGTAATAATGCTAAGCCTGAGATCATAGAACTCGATCATGATGATCCTGCTATCTGCTCTGACACCGAAGCAGAAGAGGAGAACTTTTCTGAAGATGATGATGAAGATGATTTCGTATCTGTCGAGATGAATCAAGAAAGTAGCTTTGGCAGTTCCTATCATGATATCTGTAAAGTACTCAATAACGATAGTCGTTGTTTGACTGATTCTAACAATGGGATTGACGATTTTGATGATCTTGAATATGATAATGAAGAAACAGTGCAAATATCAGTGGAAATCGCGGAAAAATGAAATCTCTTTTATTTAGGTAGTTCCTATCTAGAAAGTACGTTTCTCTACACGTGCACTTCTTTTCTGAAGTAGTAGAATTCGTTTAAGTACTAGAATACTATAATGAGTTACTAGCTTACTTTTTTTTATAAATTACATTGGTATTGATTTTTTTGGAACTTGTATGTATCTGAAGAGGAGGCTGGTTTCAAAGAAATCTTCGTGAGAAAAAATCAACGCGATACATAATTTAGCGTTATTGTCTAAGCCTCCTGATGGAATTTTGTTGGCAAATACATAATATTATTAATAGATATATATATATATATATAGAAGCGATGGCACATCAAACGACGTACACAATTCTCTGACACGTTGCTTCCGACTTTCACATGGTACAAACACGCGACCATATTTTTTCTAGAAGTTTAGAACTTTTCTCATTTGTAATCGAATGCGTAATTTAAGATGTGTAGCCAACCAACAGACAGAAAAGTTTGTAAAACGTTGTTCGTAATAGTAATAGGCTTTACAGATGCATACAGTGTTTGATTCTGTTAATACATAATATCGTTTACATGCATGGCTGCCGCTGTCACTGATATAAGAGTATATATACACAAGAACAAAGACCACGACGCTTGTCGCTTGTACCTTGTTCCTCTGTCATCGACTTATGAGGTCCAAATCCAAATGTCTTCTTTTTGATTTGTCAAGTGTGTAATACAATATGGGATGTGTAAGAATACAGTCAGCACAAAGATGCTGGAGTTAAATTTCAGACATCTTTGTAAATATTTCGTTCTCGTCCTTCTGATAACCTGTCCTCCTACCTACCTACCTGCCCACCCAGATATTAGAATATTCTTTGAGATATCAAATATCGTCGGAATCAATGTGAGAACTATGTTAGTGTAAGTACGTCATTAGTATTGTAAATTGCAATAATACCAAATACGTTCAGTAAAACAAAACTGAACGAAATGAAAAGTGGACCGGTTCTGGGGAAATGTGTAACTTTTCTCGATTTTGACTTCAGTAAGGTAAGAGAAGAGTAGATTCTCCAGAAAGTATATGATATGTATCATTAAGCATTATCTTTAACTTTTAACCTTTAACCTTACTTTAACACGAATGAAAATTATTTAATGAAAAGGTTGCCCAAATAATGTTTCTAATTTAACCATAGATTTACTTACTGTTTATTATTGGTTTAATTAATACTTTGAATTTAACTGATAATACTGGAAGCGGGCTAGTCTTTTCATTTTTTACTGGTATCACTGTAACTGGAAATCTGGAATATATTTATCTTCGATCTGCTTGTGTTGACGCATTTCAGGTGGCGTCATTGACAGATATTACTACATGGACAGGATTAATTGGCGTGTAATGTGTAACTCAAACATCTCTAATTGATGAAATAAACACGAAAAGCGATCAGTTGCTTTAAATATCAACACATTAGATTTTTCATCAGTTCTTTTTATTGTTCACAAGAAGACAAGGCATTTTGTTTGCACAGCAGACATGTGTATACATTTAATATTCACCCGTACGTCCATTCTCGTGAAATTTTTGTTGCATGAAATTCCGCCACCATTTGTTACGTGCAATTCAAATGTTAGCACAAGCCCCTCATCGCTTATTGTATGTATCTCCTACTACAAAATTCTCTTGGACCAAGTAAGGAAACAAACAGCTATTCAGTTTCCGCAAACAATCGCAAGGATGCTTTCACTCCAACATCGTGAATGTCAATATAATGAAAGAAGAGAGGTATGAAATTACGTTGAAAATCATAGGAAAATGTGCATGTTTCATCTGAGTTTGTAAGGGAGGTTCATGACTCAATCATCGTCAAAGTCAAGTAGTAAATAATAATTGGAGCCAGCTGGACTAGATTTCGGCCGCTTACATTGAATATGCTTTCGCTGGAACTGGATGGACGCTCGCTCGGCAAACGTGATTGTCAGGTTCTGAGATGTTGGAGAACAATAGACATTTCAAATCAAGGCTCACCCATTCCATAATCACCCACTCGCATTGTCCTCAATGGAATAAGATTACTCTTGTTAATTCATTCATTTCACTGGAATCCGAATTGAAGCTTACGATGAAATGACAACGTGATGATGTCCGTAATTCGCAAAAGAAAAGGGATGGCATAAAGTTCGAGGTGAATAAATATCAAGTCTTTCTTTTTTCAATTAAAGAAATGGTACCTACCTACTATACATATGTCCAAACAGGTGATCCTTCAATTCAAAGAAAGAAATTAAGTAAACTGACATTTAGGTCATGCTTGATAAAACGTTTCTACAACATTTACCTAGCATGTTTGTGCCACGCACACCAGCCGCCGCCGCTCGCAAACCCGAATCTTGAACTTGATGGTATTTAGCACATTCATACATCATCGAAAGAAGTGAAAAAGGTACATGCATACAGATATGCCATACATATATTTTGTGTTCATGTTCATTCATAATAAAGGTTTATTCATACATAATTTAAATGAAGCCTAGCACGGAGAAAACTATTTTTTGTAATATAATTATTCCGCATGTTGTGAATATAAAGTCAGAATATTGAAGAAAAATGAAAGCATGCTGAAACAGCGTTATACAGTCTTGTAATTCTCGGCTAAATTAAAATATTATCACATAAACAGATTCAAAATGTTAATGATGAACTGAAGACCTCATTTACAAACACGGGCGACTTTCATGTGTGTATAATATGTAAATATTCAGTCCATTCCTTCTTCATTCCGGATTATGCAACTTGTACACGACATCGTACAATTTACTGCGAATTAAGTAAGAGCCGCATACGATT
This sequence comes from Seira ritae, assembly GCA_027744415.1. Lineage (NCBI taxonomy): Eukaryota > Metazoa > Arthropoda > Collembola > Entomobryomorpha > Entomobryidae > Seira > Seira ritae. Next base: position 4,182 of record JAHZNI010000011.1, read on the forward strand.
GCTTCATGAAGGCTCATTTTGCCATCCTTGTCAAGGTCTGTCACTTGCAAAATTTGTTTTGCATCCTTTTGGGCATGGTGGATATTCCGTGGGTCAATGTATTTCTGTAAAATGAACAAACAAAATTCAGCATTTACTTGAGTCGAACATTTTTTATGCTACGAGAGCCGTACATTTTATGTTCCACAAAGGCTAGATATCACTCCGGGGCACTGTGAAACCTATTTTCACTAAAAGCAGCTCGCCGAGCTAATTCATTGATCGTAACAGCCATCTATGAGGAAACATGTAGAAAGTTGTGAAAGTAAAGTTACTGTTATGCTTTCTTCTGTTTTATTTCCAAGTTACAGGAAGGCGCACTTGAATTACTTGCTCGGTGAAAACGTGCTGGAGAAAGTTGGGAAAAGAAGATTTTGTTGGCGTACAATCACCGGACAATGTTGGGATGCAGAAAAAGAAATTTTAGAAAACTCTTGGAATGTGCATAACGATTTTAATAGCAAAGAAGGGTCTCCATCGGGTGAAAGCAGCATAATATTTTTTATAAACCTTCACTATCAAGATACAACTACCTATTTCTTTAAAGCAGGTGTGAAAGGGCTTTTATTCTTAAGCAAACGAAAACAATGTTTATTTTTAAAAAAACCGGTGAGTGTCATCGTTGCTTGATTTTATTACGAAATGTCTACTAATATCTCCCTTCGTAATGTGCAAGTGACAATAATGCATTTTTTTAACTTTAACAGGGCTTCAATGGCTGTTCTGTTTCAAACGCATTCATTGTACGTACCGCAATAAAGCTGAATAATAATAATAATTGTGCATAATGTTTGCAGTAATAAGAGCAATTAAGATAAGCAAATGATAAGATATTGGCTTAACTGTCACAACCTGTCATATCATAACAACTTGTTAATGAATAAGTCAGCATGATAAACGCCGAGTAAGACTGATTTTTGCTCTTCGTAAATGACGCGCTCATTTCATGTTCATTTATTCAAAATTACTTTTGAAAAATAATTTGCTCACTTACCATCAACTCAAGTCTGCTAATGTTTTCATTTTTGTCGGTATCAATGATGCTAAAATCCTCCTTGTAAACTTTATCCACCCCTTCCGCTTCCCTGTACGTGGTCTCGAATTCGGTTTTCTCAATGGTCCCATCTGCATCCAAATCTGTGATTGAAAATGCCAGAGTAATTGCATAATCAACAAAACCGTTTTCAGACATTTTCCACAAATTTTTATTTTTCCTTTGCCAGTTCCGCTCAACAGAACAAAGCATGAAAGAAAAGATGAATAGATACAATGCATACTACTTCAAAGGAGTCGAAGCAACAACCTCAACATTCACATTCAACGGTTGTTATCTTTGGTTATAAAATTAAGCACCAATGAAAGAAAAAAAAGACGCATACCGAAAGTACTGAAAACGTCCGTGACAAGTGTCAAAAGCCTCGTTGGACTAGCCTCGGGGTGTTCCAACGCCAAGAACTCGTCTACAGTTACGTAGTCGGGGCTATTGTTTGCTGCTTCCGACCATGAAGCCTCAACTCTTGCTATCTCAACTGCGACAAGAAAAAAATCAAATTGATTTTCAATAATGGCAATAATGACATGAAACGCTACCTTAATAGTGCACAGTGATGTGTCTTGATATTGTTTATTCAATTGAAAAACACAATGGCACTCTGAGAAAAAATGCGAAGATGTGCATTCGATCCAATCCTGAAGAAATCAACTTCTTTTCTTGAGTGAATTAAGAAACGCTATAGGTGATGTCCTATAGAGTTTCATTGAATCTTCTTTCATCCTTCCTAGGTACTTGGTACGATAAACAACGTGAGAAAATTTTGATGTGAAAAGTCGCATTATCATGATGACATTCAAAATAAAGATTTAGTTTGCAAGAAATGCATTTTCATTCCCAATGGCTATAACCTCTTACGGGTATTTTTTATCGATTTCCCTCCACTGAATATTATTATGCACATTACATTTTGAAAAGCATGAATCGAAAAAATTATCTTGAGTTGCATTAAAAGCATATTATAGCGTTCAAAATTAGTATACGTAATTGAAAACCCTTTTGCATTTTTTGAGGTTTCTTGATTCAGAAAGCAATCTGGATATTTTGAAAAAATTGAATTCTAACGGGTAGTGGCTTTCAAGGTTGATTTATGCCAATATATATTTTCTCTACAATGTAAATTATGGCTTACTTTCGGTGAAACAAATGAAACCCAAAAAACAGGTGAACAACTCGGATTTGTAAATCCGAAATTAGTACGACCAAAAACCGCAACATCAGGAAATATTAAGTTAAGCATTAACATACTCTATCCAAAGCAAACAGGTTGGACCAGAGAAACACCGAAGAACATTTATATTGCAAAAATATATCTTGAAAGAATTGAGATTGTGACTGGTAAAGTGACCAAAAGACTTTTTCAACCTCATGTTTGCTCACTCGGAATTACGGGAAAATGAGTTTGCCAAGAGCGCATGTAAAATAGCATGAATTTAGTAGACAAGTAGACCAGGTCTAGTTTTTCGTGCTGCGGTGGCCTTAATCCGGCATAATACTGACCATTGCTGATGATTCGTCCTTAATTCGTAGCGGTTGATTGAACTTGTCATGTTTAGTCAATTGCATGAAGTGCTGCGGTTGGTACTTTAAATGAAAAGCTCTTCAATTTTAGTCGTTAAAAATAATACCAAAAAGGATAACTCTACATCTCTAAACAAGTTAACTGAGACAAAATGGTTAGCACGCCGCTTTTTTCTCAGCGATTTGATTCTAGATATTGATTTATGATGATGGAATTAGTGAAAATCTTTAGCGTGGGACAATGCCTGTTCACCATTCAAATTGTACTAAAAGCAAAAGCACAATAACAGCTACAATAATCAATAAATTCAGATCACATTTCAATTTTTCACTGCATAAAGTTCTGTAACTTGCAATTTCATTTCAAAATTTTTCTTTGCTCTTATTATCCGATAGCCGTGAAATGGTTCGCAATGTATTAATTTACTTTCATGAGTACGTCCGTCACGTAAAGTAATAATTCTAGTTTGCCTAAATTTTTTCCCATCAGAGATAAAATGGTTTTTAGATGATGAACTATCCATCGCCTCTGTAGTTCACTCACATGAAAGTTTCTGGTCATTTTTTATCATTTATGTATTAAATTTCGTAAACACTATAATTATTTATTTTCGATCTTCCATGATGACTAGGGCTTTGGCCAAATTAAATGAGCAGGTGAGAGTCGCAGTGGAGCCATGAAAAATTTATTTTCTATTTTAATGCAAGCCTTAGAAGCAGCCTAGTACGCAGCGCAAAGACAAGTTACAATTCAGTTTATGTTTTCTTGTATGAAATGCAATTTACGCTTCAATTACTTTGTGCTTCAATTATACCAATCAAATAAAATCCATTTTGATTTTNGCAGCGCAAAGACAAGTTACAATTCAGTTTATGTTTTCTTGTATGAAATGCAATTTACGCTTCAATTACTTTGTGCTTCAATTATACCAATCAAATAAAATCCATTTTGATTTTGAATGATCGATAGGATAGGATGTTTGTTTTATTCTACCTTTAGTAATAATAGCCGGTAATTGCACCTCTACAGGAATTGGAATTCACGTACTTCACTGCTACTGAGGAACTAACATGTGTTTTTAGAACGTGTGGTTTTGCTTGCACATCATAACTTTTAAGAAGTGGAACTGCTTATCATTATTGTCCGATTTTCAAGAGTGTAAAAAATTTTATGAGATTTTAATAACATCCACCGTAGAAATAGAAATTAATTGTAGGCGAATGATTTTAATATTAATGTTGTGAAAAACATTTTAAGCGTGCCTGTCAGGAATGGGAAGCACCTAATTTTATTTGAAGAAAGCGACTTCGTAAAGCATGTGCACCTCGGTCTTCAACTAGTAAATTTTGCATCTCGCAATTTCGCAGATGCGTTCGGGCCGTAAATCCGCAAAAAGCTATAAAGTATTATTCGAATGTCATTTTCCCGTACAATGCTTGGCATAGTTAAACAGTCCTGAGCTATAAACCTGTTTTCGAGTACAAGTACAAATAGTAATCACGATGGAATATGCATATAATATGGTTGGTTGGTTCGTCATTTTAACTACCAGAACTAATTAGATAGCTACAAATTCCTAATGAGGGAAAATCACCGAGCCATCAAAAATTAGGACACATTTATTCGGAGAGTTACGTTGATTTTCATCCGAGTATTTTTTTCAATCGTTTCATTGTATTACTTATGGCTGTCTTGACAGATCGATTGAGGAACTTACCTTTGAAGTCTTTTGGGAGCTTGGTGAAAGCTGGACTTTTATCACGAACATCGTCCAGAGTGATTGCGGGGATTCCAATCTTCTTAAAATAATGTGTCACATACTCCTTCCAGGTTACTAGTCCTAGAAATTCAAGAAAAAATAAAATTCGTGTTTATTGTCGAATAATGCCCTACGAAATTAACTAGAATTTATGCTTTTGCTCGATTGCTTTTGCACTCTTTAAAAAATTGTATCATGATCATGACATAATATCTGAAGCAGTGTAAAAGTAACAAAGCATTTTCTTATGCGGCGAAAGTTTTTTTCCCTTACGTTTGTCAATATTAATGAAATAAATAATTTGAAATATTTTTCCCCACGCAAGATTTTAATGAAATGAGAAAATGGAAGGATTATTGTTCTGTCTGCTTCAAGTACCAATGGATTTCTCATGGCTTTATTTGCACAAACGCCTTACTTCCATAAACCAGGGACGACGGATTCATTATAAAAATCTCGGGGCAGAACGTCATAAAACACTACTTCATTCTTGAGTATATGTACAGCCTCCTAGGAAGCAGACATCTCTTTTATAACTTAATCAGCTTTTACAACATGAAGTGCACAATTTAATAATTTATGAGAGCAACGAAAAGGCACACATCATGAGATTTAATTATATATCCTCCTTGTTTTCCCTATATTTATCTGCACTTATATTCTCTTCGGTAGCATGTTCTCCGTGCATAACGAATTTCACTAGGGATAGACTAAACAGTTCATTTTGTGCATAAGTGCACACATTATTCATTATTTTATATTATTACTCTGTAAGTATATTTGATCTCATGCAGGATATATTTTGCATGCGATGCAAATGCAATGCCAACTTTAGACAGAAACATCGTTATCATTCAGCAGCAGCATACAATAAAAATAATGATAAGTTTGAACAAGTTGGAAAGCAGAGAAGCAAAGCCTTCAGCAAAGACAAACTAAACATTGTATAGTCAAGTAGAAGGTAATGAATGGGTTCAAAATAGGCCCTGAACTTACCATTGTGGGGATCATTATCCAGAGCGGCATATCGTTGATAGTTGTACTTCATGGCATTGGCTAAATGATCCTTTACTGCTTGGTTGATATAAGTTGCCATTTCAGCTTCGGTCAAATACCCATCCCTATTTGAATCCGCTCTGTGAAGTTCACATAATATTAGGCATGCAAAGAAACACGATGATTAGATTCATTGAGTTAGAAAATCCTTTGTGTGATACTTATCACTGCTTCCGGCTTATTTATTCAGAGAGTAGTGTGTGCATATAATTTATACTTAGTATTTGACCAACCTGTAGAAAATGCGCTCAAGTCGAGTAAACTGAGGTAAACTCAGGGTATTGAATATTCCATTATTATTAGCCCCTTTGGGAAGAGATGATGTTTCAAATGAGATCACAGTTTTGAACGGAATGGCTTCATTCTCAGTACTTTGATGCGGCTGCTGCTGTTGCCGCTGGAGAATTGCTGAGCCGGTAGCGGGAAATGCGGACAGCTCGTTATTGTCAATAAGAGCGTAGGCACTAGCACCGTTACCACTACCACCGCTACTGGACTCTCCTGAAATGTCAACTGTAGCTGCCCACACACTTATGTACACCAGCCAGAAAAATAAAACCAAAATTATGAAAGTCACAAGCTTTGTTGTGGCAGCTGCCGTTCGGCTAACCCCATAGAAATGAGGATGACAAAAGGGAGACCAGCTAAATCTCCACTTCCGCAAGTACCACGCTAGTTGAGTAAAAGTCTTCATTTTGTTTGCCTACAGAAAACTGGTTTGTTGCTTTCCCTCAAATCATTTCATGTCGTCAACAGAAAATAAAGTCTTTAAACTGGCGGAGGAAGTCCAGAAGAAAAAAAATAATCCGGTAATGTAAAATATGGTTTTACGATATTCCAGAAAAAGCCGAACTAGAGCAGGACATACATAGACAGCCTTACTAAAATCCCTACTTCTTCGTAGTACATATTAAAGGCATGCGATAGACTTCGTTCTTCTCCAGTCTTGTTTCTGCTCTTGATGAAAGTCCTGGTCAAGGGGAAAGTTCTCAACGGAATACAAATCCAATTGAATGCTTCAGCTGGATAATAATGAGAGTTTGTGAAGAGAGGGCAAAATATAATGCTTCAAGCCCAGGGGCACTCTATATCACGGAAATAAACTAAACTAAACTAGTGCGTTGCATCCATGTATACCTATGAATAAGAAAATCCTGGAGAGTCCAGCTCCAGTAGCTCTCCCGGCATGAGAAAGAAATGGAATTTTTTTCATAAATAAATAGAACGGAACAAGGATAACAAGAACTCTAGAATATACGCAGAAATTACGAAACAAAGTGCATTAAAAGCTCACTAAACCGGAATAGTATGACGCAGGGAAATGTTGAGACGGAAGAAAACTATCTAATAAATATTTCATTTCTTTAGGCCCAACTCTGTCTTGACAAGTTGAATTTGCTTTTCAGCAGAAATTGCTTCAGCGAGTTGCCCCTTCATGAACTTGGCTAGACACACAGACGCACGTAAAAATTGTAAAAAAATTAATCATGAAAATTCGTTGATTCCTGCCGTGGCATCTGAAAAGAATGCTGGCGTCCTCAAAAAGGCCTTCAACTACGGTAAAATGATACCTTGTCCTGTTCCACGAGTGTGTCGTAAAAAACTGGAACGTGTGAAACTGGAGAAAGGTTGAAAGGCGGAAGTGGCACTTTTGAACTAACTGTCACTCACACAAACGCACTTTCATCTAACAGCGACACTTTAACAAGAAAGTAAGAAAGACAGGAGAGATATTCTCCCCATGATACACTCAAGTCATCTTTGTTTCATGGCGTGATGCCGGTCCCTTTCGGTGATTGCGTACACAAAAGCAAAGACAATTTCAGGAAGTTGATGCGACGGTCGCTTGTGTGAACAGCCTCCCTTTTCCTTCCCTCCACAATATTTCTTTTCCAGATGACTTCAGATTATTTGCGTTGATAGCTGATACGTGCCCAGAGAGAAAGTTGAGCTCAAAAGAATGTCCTCGTTATGATGACATCGGCGAATGTTGAGCAAAAGTTGCAGAAAAAAATGAGAGCGAATCTCTCATGGTTTAGGTTTCCTTTCCTCTACAATAAAATGCTTCTCTTTGTTTTTGTTTACGTCCGGCAGATTTTTTAAAAACTGGAGGGCACAAACGAAAGTTACTTTTCGGCGGAGGTATGAAAATTAGTAATCCCTCACGCGTTTTGCTCCTACAAATTCATCAATCACCACCACACCATTCAAAGAGCCAGTAGTAGTAGTAGTAGTAGTTCATCTCACTCACGCAGCACGTACACTGAACCTTTCAAAAAATGCGATAGAAAATACCTATG
>JAHZNI010000012.1:0-12016 GCA_027744415.1 Seira ritae
ATTTCTTTTATTCTTTTCCGTAAATAAGTAAAGTAATTGGATTTCTCTTGCAAAGAGCCAGAGCCAAGCTAAGGGAAACCAAACACAGAAGGAGACGCAGAAAATCGATATAGGGAAATAGAAAAGCACAGAGTGAACAAGAGAATATGTTATTAGCAGGAAAAACGGACATTGAACGATATCAGTACTACAGCGCTTGCCACAGCCGCATCGCCATCACGGTACATTTTTTATACGTACAATGAGCTGGGTTGAAAAGAAGAAGCTTAAAAAAGCAGAGAAGATTGGTAGACTGCCACAAGGTACACAGCTAATTAATTACATTAATTTTGCCGCAAAAAACCGCTATTACATGTGTTTTTCACGGAATTGCATTACCTCATTTCATGGATAGGCTTTAGTTACGAGGTTAACACTAGACAAGACACAAAAATACGTAAGATGGAACGTACTTAAAATAATTACTCGTACGTATAGATATATAGAACAACAGTTAATCTTATTCTCGCTTCTGACCACTAAAATAGTCGATTCTCCTTTGACTTTGATCAAGTCGAAAGAATCATGTGAGGCAACCGCCACGATGCCATTTGTAAATTAGTAGGTTATCTGGAAAGTACAGAAATCTAGATTTACTTACTTTATACCATACCGCATCACTTAAAAAAGTTACTAAAGAGCTCTAAAATATTACTTACCTCAAATGTAGCTTTAGTGCATTTACGAAAATAATGTAATATTCATATAGATAGAGTGACAGCAGCAGCAACATACCTAATAAGCAAAGCACAACCTTTCCTCGTTGAATTGAAATGACATGGAATGAGTATCTGTCATCAAAACTAATGATAACAATAATATTGACACAACCAACAAAAGTGTTTCTTTAGCATGACAAGGTTATTTATTATAATGTATTGTGCTCCAAGCACTAGCACTTATGCAAGTGAAAAGATAATGTGGCAATGAGAAAGTCAAGGGATGACAACGACCTTTTCCCTTCATGTATGTAACTAGTTTTTGTCCAGAAGAAAAGGCATTAGTTTTGTACAAAACTAGAGAGGTTAAATAGACAAGCACATGAACTAAGTAAATGGGATTTGAGGCGTATGTATGTAAAACATGAATTATGTATATTGCCACCACAGCAAATGCATAAAATATTTTGCAGAAGCTTGTGTGTAGAAATAACGAAATCCTCGACTTTATCCATCCAGCCAGATTGCCCTAAGCTCATATCTAATAAACTGGCTAAACAAGTTTCATCAGTCCAGCCATCTTCTTTGTCATAATTTGATCCGATGAAGTGTACACAATGCATCATGAATTTTCCATCATTCAAGCAGAGATTTTCTCGTCTGGTAATCCATCTGAAGAGAAAATATTTTTCGTTCACATCATTTCACCTGTGCATATCATCATCAACCCGAAGCAAAATGATTTTCCTCGCATCCGAGGAATGAAACAAGCACATCATAAATTGTAGTTGCATTACCGTTATAAAAAAGAAGCCATGTTTTTCTGTAGTCAATCTAATCAAATAATGAAATTTTCTTTACTTTTTTGAGAATCAACAAAAATGAAAAAACGGAAACGAACGGCAGCGGCGAGTCCGCACTACCATTAAAATTATCTCCGGTACGACCACATGCTGTTAAATTACGGTAGTAAAAAATCTATTAAAGCACATTCTTTCTCTGATGTCATGATGGGAGACATTTATGTACACACACAGGATGCTCTACTCTAGTCTATTCGGTTTGAATTGAACGAACACTGAACAGGTTTTTCTTTTTTGGCTGTTGCGTTCCGTTCTTAGAGAACCAAAAAGGCAGTGTAAACTGCTTTGCTATATCACCGCGTGCAGGCAAGCTCCTTTTTGCGTACATGTTCCGTATCTCTCAGATCTTACGACAATTTTTACGGTGATTTGAAGGCAGGCCACTCAAGAAAGAAAACGGAAATGCATTTAGAAGGAAAAAATTGTGAAAGGATTTTTGTTGCTGTGTGTGTCTATTATTAAATCAAAGCGGTAATATTCTCTCTTTTGCCTCTCCCCAGGGCCAATTCAGGAAATGAAGAGCATAACCACTCAAAAGCTCCTTTCAACCTCTCACAATTCAAACACTCTTTAAATATTGTAGCTTATCCTAGGCAAAATTCACACAAGTTTTAAGAAATTCTCTTATCTTCCTAGTTACATACTTACTTTAGTGGCATGATGGAGTTGCCTAAAATGAGCTCTTTGTGATTAGGATTTTTCTACTAATTAGGCGTTGCTGTATGCAGCGAGTCATTAAATATCAAGAGGAAGAATGGAAAACGAAATGACATTGAATACATAAACGACTACTTCTACTACTACCACTACTACTACCTAAAATAAGGAACTAAATTTTATGCAACATTACATATTCGACTGAATTTAGTATTAGACTATTTGATAGACATGTTTGTACAAAAAAAACTTGAGAATCTTTAATGAATACTATAAAGTATCTTGTACTGTACTGTACTACACGACTAGCTTTCATTCCATCTTGCCTTGATCCTTCCTTATACTTCCTTCCCCGTAAATTGTATCCCTTTCATACGTACATTCATACTACAACCGCGCAAAACAAGAAAAAAATCAATTATTATCAACTCGCATAACATTAAAAAATTCGTCTTAAGGTAATTTATTTTCCTACTACATACATAAAGTTAACTGATAGAGGTCCATTTTTTCGAATAAAATGTAACAGTAGAAATTTTTTGAGAGATTCATGGAAAACAATGAACGATTCATTTTTAAATAATCTGGTCAGTGAAATGGATTAGCATTGGTCAACTTATCTCTTTTCCCTATAGATTCATCCGTATTGCATATAAATCATAACCTTAAAGAGACATTTACGTCATTTGCCTAATAAACTCAAAGTTAATTTTTGATACCTTTACTCAGTCAATTTTTTACATTTAGAGTATCATTATCATTACCAATAACCTTTCGTAAGAGAAAAAAAACCTTCCTTGCCTTACCTAACTAAAAAGAAAAATCTACCTATGCATATACACTAAAGTTCTTTTTCATACGTGAAGTAAATCTATGCATTCATCAAGTGTTTATAAAAAATTCAAGGGTTATATTATTATAATAATGTTGTACATGGGCAGTCCTTATTTAAAGTTTAAAGAGAAGTGGAGAGGTCAGTTTTTTATATTTATTATTGTGGTGGTGTTGTTGAGCAGGCATTATTACATTACGTAAGTGATACAAATAGTTAAGGATATAAAAGATTAAGATGAGGTACGTATTTGTAACTAATTTGCCGAAAAATTACAATCTCCCGCATCAAATCGTCGGAGTACATGCATAATAGTAAGTTTTAAGGTATTTCAATATAAGTAGTCACTAAATAATAAATACTGAATCCTTTTGGATTCAAAACAAGAGCATTCACATAAAGTGCTTGTACGCGAGAAAAAAGGAAAACTTCTATATTGCATCTGTAGATGAGCTGTTCATAACGAAAAGAGTACTACTATGCATATATACGTAGTTGTACATATACATAGGTATTTAAAGTCTGTAAAGTACATTTACTAAGCGTTTAGTAGTGTATCTAATCAGAGAAGCTTACTAGAGCGTACCGCATCATTAATAATCGTGAATAAGGAATTTTTATTGAGATAACATATTTTTAGTCCAGCAACTACAGAAGAAAGCATAATATTAAGATACAAAATATGCAATGAAAATCCCGTTACATACATAGTTGTGTGAACAATAGATTTTTTTCATAAGAAATTTTCAAGAGGAGGCTAATTGCAGATTGCAGTACATTATAAAATGTAAATAAGGATGAAGAATTAAGCGTAAAAATAATTAATTCTGATGATGGCCATCGCCCTAAAAACCACGACACGAGCACGACACAAAGAAAAGCTCTTTGTGGAAGGTTTACTAAAATACTGATAATCTTTTGCGGAGTAATAATGAATGCGTAGGGAAAAAATATAGAAGACAAGGCCAGGCCATGTCATGCCAGGGGAGTTGCAACATGCAACTTTTTTTTCTACAAATTGTTTTAGTCAGTAGGGGAAAAATGAATTATTCTAAAAATGAATAGAGGTCTACCACATTACATATACATACTTACGCTACACACTCATACATACAAATATAATCTACATTCATTCATCAGAAGATTAAAGTGTAATGAAAGCTAATAAGCAATTTACTCGCAGCCTAAAGTTGTAATTTGATTGCTACTCGTACTCATACTCGTTCACAGCATAACATCAAACTAAGTTAATAAGACTTTATACAATTATTACTTACGACTTTGAGATTTTTTAAACGCGTGTAAATACGATACGGTTGTCAGAAAACATACCTACGTAGGTACCTACAAACAAACCTATACGGATAGATCATAAACATCATGATCATCACCTCACTCCTTCATCATGATCATCATCATCATCGCTAAAGAATGAACACTTTACCTACCTTTAAACACGAGAGGCAACGTGAAGAGTTGTCATCCTCATCACACACCTCACACAACACTCTCTCTCTCTTGTTGAAAAACACTCAAAGTCAGTGAAGGTTACAAATGATGTTTTCTGTAGTAAATACATACGATGATGAGATGATGGTGATGGAGAGTTATAATGGTGATTATGATGATGGTTGCAACTGAACACAACATTATGGTGCATTATACTTAATAATTTTTTTTACAAAGGAGATACAAAATAGCAGACATACCTACTACATATTGTAACTATTGCATTGCATTCATTGTTACTTCTTCTGCAAAACTGCTGAATTTAATTTGTGGTTTCGGCTCAGTAGCTGAATTATTTGCCCCAAAAAAATAAATTGCAAAAAAGGACATCAAACAAATGACGACACTTACACACACAGCAGCAGCAGCTTCACAGTTAAGCATGCAACTAGGTCACATTTTTAAACTTCGTTTGTTCATGATTTGATCATTACTTTTTTAATGCGTTTGTTCCCGTTAACTTCATAATCGATTTGTAGTCGTTAGTTTTAGCGTTTTAATTTACATACATGCCCATACACCATAATATACTTAGAGAAGAACCTTAAGCCGCACTCATTTCAGCTACTGCTTCAAGAAGAAAAACATAACAAGACAAAATATTATTCATCATTATTGTTAATTTAAAAAAAAGAAGTACGTACTCTTGTTTAAGTATTTAAATTAATTGTGTAGCTTTAAGATAATAATGGTCTGTTCATAATTTTTAAAGTCATGCTCATTCATCTCGTGAAGAGTAAGTAATAATAATAGTAATGATATGAGGAACGTGCAAAGTTTTAACTGAATACATGTCATGTCATACGTATGCAAAAAAAGTACCTTTTTATTTGAAAAAGAGACACTTTGTACAAATAACTGATAAAACAACATTTCGGAGGTGGTTATTGCTCTATGTACATACATCCATACATACAATTTTATATACCTAGTATTATATCATTTTTTGTCAAATTATCTTCCAATCTGACTTGATTACTTCTCTTGGCCTTTCAACACATTTTCTAATTATTTAATGATTGTTATCGCTTTAACCACAGAGACGAAAGTGCGTAGACAAGTTGGTAGTAAATAATACGCTTTTTAGTTCCCTTTTAAGTCAACTAATCCAATCCACAAGTGACGTTTTTATTGTATCGAAGAAATTGCCCATCAGCAAAAGAAAAAAAGGTGTCATGCCATATTTCTCGCGATTTTTTTTGTGATGAAACAACAAGACGAAAACCAAAGCGCAAGAAGCTTCTAACTCCCTTTATAGTACATGTTTCATGATACATATTTGAAGTAAATCGTGCGTGAAAATAACAAAACAAACAAGAGCGCGTAGAGAGGTAGCTCACTACCATTTGCTCTACCGCCGTAATAAATAGCATCTCACTTATTTCAGCACATATAAAAAACCCTAAAAGCTATGTTTTTAGGAATAACAATAAAAATTGAAACATTCTAAAACTGGCAGGTTTTTTTGTAGAAGTACGTACATAGGTAGGTAGCAAATTGGCTGCAAAACAATAAACAATTTATTGTGTTGTTGGAAGAGAAAAATATAGGTAGTGTGACAAGGGTTGTGTTCAACATGAAAATATGCAATATTTATCGTCATCATCATCCAACCATACCCATATGTTCTTGTCTTTAAAAGGAGTTTTTTCTCATCTGTTTTAAATGTTGTGCTGTGGTTGTTTGATTCGATTCAAAATATATATTTTTTGGTTGGTGATGGGAAAACTGCAGTCAATTTGACGTGTGTGCTTTTCATAACATAATAGATAAGTAGATATGTGCATTGTTGCGCAAATCTAATTTGTGACTGCCTCAATGCAGCTTTGCAATATAATAAAAAATAGGGTTTGCTTCTTTTCAACAAAAAAGATCTAATGCGATCTAAGTCAGTAGACGAGAGCGTACTTTTTTAGTCGAACCACCTCAATATGTAGTAAATTTATCGTGTTGCCTTTTCATCAAAAATGAAAATGAGAGGTGTGCATGTGCACTGTGAACCGCCGCGGTATGCAAATTTTTTTGTGTCTTGTGAGCAAAAAAACTTAAAGACGAAAAAACTATGTCATCGAAGGGAAAATCACAAAAAAGATTAGTTTAATGGGGCTATAAGCACGCATAAATCGTTAAGCGTAAAAACTTCTCACTTCGTATTATTATTACTTTGTATGTATTTCATGGTGTGCAATTCAAGTGTAAATCTTTTTTCATCCCTTACAATATTACATCTAAACTACTGATATTTTTAAATCCTTTTATTTCTTGCATACCGATTTCAACTCAGATAGATAATAATATAATAATCTTTGTAATCATAAGATCATTGCAAAGTCGTACGATTTGTTTGACACTTTTTTAATCGTTGAGGTGTAAAAGTGTTGAAAAAAGTTCATTATTACGTTATCCTCTCAGACACTCATTCTTATTTTGTACAGAAAAAGAGATAATCGATATCGACATGCGTTCATTACCTCCTCTAAGCCATGCTTTGTTTTTTTACGTAATTTAGCCATCCAAAAAACATAATTATCTTAACGTGGCAAGGAACGTCTTGCTTTTATTTCGCATAATGTACCAGATAATCATTTTTACCAATCACCATTTTCTTTTTTCTACTCAGTCAGTCTTGCTCTACCTGCGTACTACATACATGGTTTTGTATTGAAATGGAATCGTGTTAAGAAGAAAAAATACAATAGTTTTTAGGTGGTGAAGCCGCTGCTAGATTTAGTCAAAAGCGGAATGAGTGTAGTGTAAGCAAACAAAAACTCGTTTCATTTTTAAGAAAATAATAAAAATGGTAGGATAAAAAGATATTTGGTACTTTTTGATCTTAAGAGAAAGATGCAGTGCTGCTGTTTTATCTATCACTTTAATTTAATGCTGATGATGATCATGACAAGAAAGAATTTATTCATGTTTTTACAGGATAAAAAATGCTATAAAATGTGTAAAAATCCACAAAAAATATTTAGGCAAGAATAATAATGCTATAATATTATAATGTACTGTAAAGCTGTAAAGGGTTTCTAGAGATGATGATGAAAATGTAAAAGATAAAAAGAAATATGAAAATGCTAATTACACTTGATAATTACCTATGATAATGAGGTTGTGTAGAAAATGTTATTCTTAGACAAAAAATATTTAGAAGTGTAGTATAGTACTCCATCTACATTATAATATACTTAATCATACGTGTATAATTTAAGTATAACGTAATGTAAAATCGCCGTAAACATTATAATGTAAACCAAATAATATGTTGTAAAACGTATAATATCTGAGAAGAAAACAATAAAATCTCAGAGGATGATTTATCTGAGTTTCAAAAAAAAATTATGATTTTTTACTACATATAGAGGAAAGAAATGATTTGATTTGGGACACCACTCCCTCCGCATATAATAATTACAACACAAGCACATTTATTCTGGAATATCATCTTCATTTGACGTACGACACGACTCGACTCATTTAACTAGAGGAAAGAAATGATTTGATTTGGGACACCACTCCCTCCGCATATAATAATTACAACACAAGCACATTTATTCTGGAATATCATCTTCATTTGACGTACGACACGACTTGACTCATGTATGTATGTATGTACATAAAACGAAAAACCCTTCATGGGTAAATAATACATCAATATGATTTCAATCACCACTTTAGCCTAAAAATTGTTGCAGGAAAAAAATCACGGCCAATGTAATGCAGGCTAGACTGAGAACGTTGATGTTTGTTCACACATGAAAAGAATGATATTATCCTTGAATCGACTTCATCACCACCACCATCAACCAGCATCATCCACTTCCATCTGCTTCCTCTTTCATCACCATCATCATCATCATCACCATTTTTCTCATCATGGTAATCACACAAACCAAGAAACAATGTTAATCTAAAAAGAGAAACAACGTTTCAACAACCCCATCAATTAAAGCATCGCATCAAATAAAAATATTTTTTCTACGAGATGTATCATAAAAAATCCTAATGAAATGGGAGGATCGGAACAAGCAAGCCCTTTAATTGGTTTAAGCATATTATAATATAATGCATTATTATTTCTTACTTGGGGCAGCATCATCAGTATCAGAGAAGAGTTGCATTATCATCATCATAATAACCCTTGCAAGAAGATATCAAGTACGGAATGGTGAACGGTATGGTAGCATTTTTTTAAAGACAGCAAGGAATTTTTTGCATCTTAGATAACATCCTGTATCCTATTCCGATTCTTGGAATTACACTGTGATGCAGCTCTATGCAATGCCCTGCGCACATGATAGCACTGTCATAATATGACGTACGAATAGCATTTTTTGAAAGACAGCAAGGAATTTTTTGCATCTTAGATAACATCCTGTATCCTATTCCGATTCTTGGAATTACACTGTGATGCAGCTCTATGCAATGCCCTGCGCACATGATAGCACTGTAATAATATGACGTACGAAATTAATATGGAGATTGAGATGATCCATTCAGCAGGTTTTTTTAGTTGGCAACAAACAGTTGAGCAAAAGGGTAAAAAATATGTGGAGTAGTAGGAGAATCAACATCATCCCGATCATCTGCACCACAACCACTACTACTACCACTATATCACCAGCAAAAGATTAATATTTTTCGTTAGGGCGTGCATGCATTAGCCATGAAGCATGGGAACCTATTCTGTGCGCCTGCATTCACAAAAAGAACTTGCATTCATAAAATCACCCAGTGTACAAAATGTTTATAAGTGTTCAAGTGACAGACATACATTAATTCACTCAAGGACCACCAAGCAAGCAAACATCATCATCGAAGAGATCATAGAAAAGCATCGACGAAAACGAAACGGATATTATGTTTTAGGGTAAAAAATATGTGGAGTAGTAGGAGAATCAACATCATCCCGATCATCTGCACCACAACCACTACTACTACCACTATATCACCAGCAAAAGATTCATTTTTTTGTTAGGGCGTGCATGCATTAGCCATGAAGTATGGGAACCTATTCTGTGCGCCTGCATTCACAAAAAAAACTTGCATTCATAAAATCTCCCAGTGTACAAAATGTTTATAATTGTTCAAGTGACAGACATACATTAATTCACTCAAGGACCACCAAGCAAGCAAACATTATCATCGAAGAGATCATAGAAAAGCATCAACGAAAACGAAACGGATATGTTTTGTTTCCATAATTTCAACTCCACATCGTTTAGGACTTGGACACACTTTCAAGAAAAGAATCCTATTCGGGACTCCCTCTGCTGATGGACTTATTCTGTGATGTAGAATTATGTGTATCATGTCCCTACAGAGCTCCTTGTATTTTTTTAAACTCCTCCAGTCTGTGTATCACTTACTTGCACCTTTTTCTTCAACACAATCCGTGTTTCTTAGATCTTACGGTAATGTGCTTCATAAATCCTCGTCCTAATCATTTTTTTCCTTTCAGCTTTCATTGCTCTGATCTTAGCATCACAAGCTACTGCAACCTTTGGAAAACAGATTTCATGCTTCATCTTTGTCTGATGAAAAAATCGTTGGTTTTTGCATTCATCGATTTTTTTGCCAAAAAATACATGCGTATTTATAGTACTACTGAACATGGATAATGAAGTCGCTCAAGTCTATTTCATTCACTGGAAGCATTACAATCAGCGGAGCCNCAAAAAATACATGCGTATTTATAGTACTACTGAACATGGATAATGAAGTCGCTCAAGTCTATTTCATTCACTGGAAGCATTACAATCAGCGGAGCCTTCGTAAACTTTTTGAATCTCACACAATATGAATCAATGCGACAAGTTATCTTCATCTCATGCCACTATCACTATGCATGCATTTATTTAGGTCAGCTGCTCTCAGAAAATAGAAAATGAATTATACACTTTTACATAAATGATGAGATGACATTCAGAAATAAAAGTTCAGCCCACCACACCGAGAGCCAGCGGCAGCCCTCTGCCATCACATCACCATCACGAGAATTGAATTGGTTTGGTAAGATTTTTGCCTAGGTATATTTTTTCAAGTGGCAACAACAGTCATTAAGAGAGAATACCTCCATGGATTTGGATTTATGGTTAGCAAAGTCAGTCAGTCAGTGAGCAAGTAACAGTGGCGAAGGTCACCTTGATTGACATTTTTGTATCGGACAAAAGAATGAAAAAGGAAGGTTTCGCATATTATGTATTCCAAGTACTAATAAAACAAAATGTGAAAAAAGAATCCTCCTGCAAGCTAGTGTTTACGTCCAACCACCAAAAACTCGCACAAATGACAAGAGAATTAGAGTTTTTAGGTAATGCAAAGACGCTTCATTTCTGGGTTCCTTTAGGTGCTTCTTCTTCCCCTAAACAGCTTGTTTATTTAGTATAGTGCATTTTTCATGGATGATTATACCCGATTTTCTGGAAGAATAAGGTTTTTGGAAAGAGCATGGCATGACACATGTTTATTAAACCCCACCTGGAATTCCCAAATTCTGATCGAAGTTCATCTTAGGTCGAGAGGAAAATCTTAACGAAGGAATGAAACTCATCACATCACAATATCCTCATGGCACTACTCATGAGAACCATTCACATCATTCGTATTCAGAGGAGAGCTTGAGAGAATATTGTGCAATTCCGTTTTTTGCACCGAGATTTTCATGAATGTACTGTGTACCAACATCAGTGTAGGTATGTATCATACTATATAATTTTAAATATCAAATGACCAAACTGAAAAAATCATGAATTGTCTTGTATAATATAATTAATAATAATTTATTATAGCATCTTTCGAATTCCAGTAAAAAACATTTTATCATGTTACGAGACTGTTTAATACACAGAACATGGTAAAATATAAATTAAACACGGAGAAGAATTCATGTTCTATAGGGTTTCTTCCAGCCAGGTCCTGCAGCAGGGATTGATGGTCCTTGGTGCGCCTGAGCATCGTCCTAAGAAATGAAGTAATAAATGTTTTAAACTGAAAATTGTCAATTTTGTAAGAAGCGCACAAAATAAAAAGCTTTGTTTTCCACATTAACCTGACCAACTGCTCCTTCGCCCTCAACAGCGGACCATCCTGCAGAGTACATAGATTTCACAGATAAATTAAAAATCAGTTATTTTTGGAAAAGCATTTATTTTAAAAGGGACATATTGAAACAATGGAAGGATTCAAATTAATAGAATGCATATTTATTTGTGCCTGTGTATTATATGAAGTTAACAAAATTATAGCTGAATATCCGATAAAGTGAATGTACATAAATGGTGATGTACCATATGGACAAGCTCCAATAAAACTAAAACTCTAGGAATTGCTTTATTTTTCCTCTTTCTACGACTCCGTTTTTTGCTGTGGGAATGGGGTACGCCGACAACCATAGCCGGAGTCAACTTTAGCCAACTAAGTCCTAAGCCTAAAAGGGTTCTAATCTCTCTAATCCG
>JAHZNI010000014.1:0-16954 GCA_027744415.1 Seira ritae
GGAGATTAAGATTGCATAGGTATGCACTTTTCTCAACGTTATTATATCATCGCATCGGTGGTGGAAGGAACACAACACAAGTGCCATTTCGAATTCCATTCATGTTCTATCTTAATATGGCTCATGGGAGTGCTAATAGGCTGATGCAGTTGTTGATGTTCTAATGTTGGAGATGAGGACGGATGATGAGATTCAGAGATTGCGGCTATTTAAACGGCCAATTTGAGAGGAATTTCAAGAGGATTAAATCGAGATGAGATGTCGTTGTCACTTAGGCCAGCTTAGGCATAGGTAGATTCTCATCGAATGAATGACTCATTCTATTTTATATTCATGATGAAAACATAATAATCCGGTTTCTAGAACGGATTAAAGCTGAATTGACTACTTAACTGAGGTACTATAATATACTATATTATTTTGGTTTGAATTAGATTTAGTGTGAATGTCACATTAAAAAGTAACCTTTGAAGCTGTTATGATCTCTCTGGTTCTTCTGGTCCCATCCTCATTCATTCAAGATTAAAAATGATGATTTCATAAAAAAATATTATTTTTGTCGAGAAGTGCAATCCATCATGAAATGATCTTAAAAGTATGTGATCACATTTAGTAAAAAAATTATAATTCTGTTATATTGCAAAATATGTTTGCCTTAAGCCCTTTTTTCATTAAGAATTTTTCACGATACCCATCCCTAAAGTTTAAGGATTTGAGGAGTCCCTTCTGCCATATCAAATTTTATCGGTTAGGAAGACCTATTCCTATTATATATGTATATATTTGCACATTCCATTCGCATTTAAGTACTATTCCTCCATCCCTAATTTTTTGTGTGCGGTTTGTTGCTGTGATATGGATATCAGGATCGTGATCGTGACTATGACACTCATAAACCTGGCTTTCGCCATGTATGGCACCACACAACAGCACAACCAAAAACGCATTCCTTCCTTTATGAATGCATAAAAACTACGAGTTGTTTTTTATGGGCTGGACTCAACTACTACTACTACGAAGACGACGACTACTCCACTCCACTCCACTACTCCGCTAAATAGAAGTACAAAAGAGATCGCCTCTGTTCTTCGTCCTTCTCTCCTCTTCGTTCTTTTTTTCTAGACAAAAAGCAAATGAAACAGCAACAGATTGTTTTTTATTCTCGCCTTTTGCTCTTGCCTCTTGCTCCTCCGTAAAAAGATTGTTGCTCATCTCCATTCTCCATCCATCAGACTTGATGTTGACGATGAGGATGATGAGATGGCCTTGGGTTATTTCAGGCCTATCTTCTTTTGCAAAAAAGAACTTCAGTTCAAATGCATGTCCCGTGCCTAGAATAGAACTAAAAACAGACAGTCTACTACGGTGTTTTATGTGCATAATAAATTTAATTATATCAAAACACAAAGAAAACTGTGAAAAAGGCCTATAGATGCAAATAAATGCAGATACATACTGCATTAGTTCGGTCTTCTCGCAAAAAAGTCATTGATGAAAAATGAACAAACCCATCTTGCTTCAATAGGCAAAGAGTGATGAAGATGACCATATTAAATTCTTGACTTTGACTTTGGGCATTTTCATTATTCATTCATTTGATTTTTTTATCCATTCATGAGATCACATTTTACCATATTTTCCATTTTCTTAATTTATGTTAATGTACACGGATGTGGGAAAAACTGGTCGGTCAGTCAGTAGATACGCTCGTCATCTTGGCTCCGAAGAAAAAAGGTTAGGCTTCATTCGTCTCGTCTCAATAGATTTTTTTTTGGTTGTTTGCGGGGCTCGACTCTCCTCAACTGCATTTTTGGTAGTGATGAGCTGAGACGTCATAGAAACCATGATGATGATCATCATCTTCTTCTTCATCGTAGTAATAGTAATCATCATCATTTAAAGTACATACCTGCGTAGTAATCGTAATCGTCATTCATTTTATATTTAGTCATAATCATAACGATAACCATTATTACCATTACAACGGTGAAGTGAATGAGATGGCTTGACCACTTCAGGTCATTCAATGAAATGGAATGTTACACTTCGAACCGGAGCTCTCGCTAATTAGCTGAGGTACTTACAACTCTAATTTATGGCCATTTCTCAAACGAGCAACATGGATTTGTGAATTCACTGATTCTGGGAAAAACTGTCGACATAAACATATTTTGAGTAATATGCATAGGTATGCACACTGTATCTCGCATGAGAGAAAAGAAGATGAAGGTGAACTGGTTTGTTTTTTATTCTGCTTTTGAAAATTATGTATTTCAATTTAATTAAAATGCAAATTATGAATGCATTTAGATGACAATGATGAATGACATATTGGTGCCATTAAAGCGTTTAATTGTAGCAAATAAAGTGAGTTCGTTTGGATTGAATGCAAAATATTAATTGGGTCTGCCACTCGAAGCCGCTATGCTCGTGGCTCGTGCAGTATGAGTTTTTGATGAGCAGTTTAGTTGGACTAATTAAGTCATTTATGCATGGGCCAATAATTAACAGGTGACGATGATAGTAATTTTGAATAGATTAATGAGTTGCGAATTGAAATAATTTGCATTTTTTCTAGGATTTTANTTGAATAGATTAATGAGTTGCGAATTGAAATAATTTGCATTTTTTCTAGGATTTTATAATAATGAAAAAATGGAACTGCATTTGCGAAATAGATACATAGATGGTTCCAGATTCCAGATAGAAATGCGACTTTACTTGGAAGTTGCATTAAACTTGGGTTTGTATTGCTACATTGGATAATTAATTCGTTAGATTGAAATTGAATGGCTTGATTTAATTATTACATATTTTGATAAGGGCATGGTCACCCTCATATCATTCTAAGATTTTATTTGCACAGCAAAATACCAAACCCTAACCAGTCATAGTTCAAAATCAAATATCGTCATTAAAACTTCTTGTCGTGTCGCAAAGCTTTACCGGTAATTTCCACTTTTAATGAATTCATTAAAAACAAGCTGTCACTATGAAAGAAAATTAAAATTGGAATGAACTAGAACCTCATGTTATTTTTACGCCTGCATAAATCAAATGTAAATATATGTATCCATAATGAAATGAATGGGTTGAGCGAGTGCGAGCACGTAGTGAGTGGCCCTGTCCAATCATTTTGTTTTTAGGCTAATTAGCACATCTCGCATGATCATGAATCATCATGAATGGCATAGCAGCGGCGGTGGTGGTGAAGAGAATTAATATTAATTAGCTAGTGGATACAATCAATGAAGTTATTTAGCTTGCCTCCAAAAATTCTACATTCTGCACGGCTTGACTTGTGGCTTGTTGCGTGTTTTGTAATTTCCTTCCACATTTTAATTGTAAATCGCATGGACATGCATATTCTTGATTCTTGTACTGAATTTGAAGAATGGAGTTAGAATACCGAAGCGTATGTAGTTGAATTGGCAATTCATTAATGCTTAGTTGTAATTGTAATTTTCATTTTTCTTCATTGACGGATGGACGGAGTAGATTGCGTTGCATGGAGATCTGGGTTGCATTCAGCGGAAAACCACAATCGTCCGTGCATTGCGAAAAATGGATGACATGAAGAATGAACATGGAAAGTATTTGCATCCGCAATTAATTAATTAATATAATTTTTATGTTATATTATCGACATGGCTTGTCTTTCATCCAGTGATGTGTGTGTATTTTGTAATGAAACGCATAATTCGTTTACGATGTAGTATTATTATTACAAAGTATTATGCCATCCGCATCATTATTTATGAGCTGCATCACCATCATCACCATTACATACCTAGTTCTCTTGGTCAGGAATGCGCTGAATTGGAAGGAATGAACAAGGTCGGATTAATGGACGGACGACTGATTGGATACAAGATACGATTACGTTTTATAGCTCTTAAAATCTGCTTGTTGGTTTTGTTGTTCTTGCAACATGAATACTAAGTTGTTAATGAGCTGCAAAAATATTTTTCAGTCAGGCCTTAATCCGGCTTCTACCAAATTCATCAAAACATATGCATACGAAACATAATGTTTTATGTACTGGATACTTGGATTGCATTCTGTAGAATTGTACACAACGTCTTGTTCCTTAGGGGCTGTCCATAAAATACGTAACGCTTTTAAGGGAGAGGGAGGGGCCTGAACCCGGCGTTACGCTCCATACATTTGTAAATGACAAACTGCGTTGCGAGGGGGAGGGACGGGGTCTGAAAACCGATTTTTGGCGTTACGTATTTTATGGACAGCCCCTTAACTATTGTGAGCTATTATCGATCTTTGCAAATATTGGCAACCATCTATGCAAATGAACAATTTTTTTCTGGATTTATTGCTTTTTAATGAGATGGGTTAGCAAATGTAGTATTTAATTAAGATTACTTTCGAAAGACAAATAATGCAATGTACACTTCCATTTATGTTTGAGCGTACCTATATTGTCCAGTGATGATCTTGTCCCGTCTGTCCAGAAAAAAATGTGACGAACCAACAACAAGCACTTTAATATCATCATATGAATTCGTCAATTTTTACCGTAAAACGAACCCTTACGGATTCCCGGTAAGTACATGATAAATTTTTTATTTACTACCCAAGTCCAAGTCCACAATACAAAAATACAAAAGCAAATACAATCTTGTGGAATTATTATTGTTCATCAAATAATACCTGCATCCAATGCATTGTAATATTTGATTTTTTACGACCTATTGTAAAATGCTGTTCTTGTCCGCATCAAATTCAAATTCCCTTTCATTTGTCCAACTCTCACTTTTTTTACTGGACCCTGATGATTGTGACTATATAATTACGGCTCAACTTCAACTACAAATTTTTGCATCTTTTACCATAAAGCTAAAGCTTGTCTTTTTTTTCTGACTCGCTACTCACCTGTTCTCTCCAGTTCATCTTTTTTATAGCCTCTTGGTATGGTATTATTGTTGTTGTTGATCTCACAAAAAAATGATTTATTTGCATAATAATGAGTATGCTTGTGATGTTCTGTTCGTAGAAGTACTTAACGTTTTCTGCGAAAAATTCCTAAAAAGGACGTGCACGTCTTTGGCTTTCGCAGTCACCAGTCAGTCAGTATTGTCCAAAGCGATTTCATTCCTTCGCTTGTTTTTTTACGATGACTCCGATGACGATGGAATTAAATTTTTTTTGCAAGCTGAGCTGAGCCACGAGCCTCAGACATATTTTTGCATTGTTAATGTGATGCATCTAAACTAAACACCTGTCATAATATTGTTTGAGGATTTTTTTCTTAAAATGGATGATGCTCAAACTTGTGGATTGGATCATAATCGTGTAAACGCCTGCCTAACAATAAATTCCCTCGAGGGTCGGGACAATGCCATGGAGAGGCTAAAGATATGCATATATATGAATCTCTAGGTTGCTTAAGATTTGATTCTGATTCTAAAGTTCTTTAAAAAACTAGATACATAAGTTTTTACGAGAAAAGGTGAAAATTGGAGTTGTGCCTTGTGTACATATATAGGTTGTGGTGGGGTTATGGTCGACGTAAGTACATCATGTTTTCATTCACATTTAAATTTATGATTTCATTTCATTTTCAAAGTTGGTCAGAATGAGATCTGACCTGCAGTGCAGTTCTTCCACACAGCTTGACTATGAATGGATAATAATCGCAATGTTGTTTTATTCCTTATAAGGCATCGTTTTTATTATGAGATGTGATCTGACATGATTATTTGGACTACTGCATTGAAATGCAAATGTGGCATATTCAAGGCCTCGCAAGCATTTTCGATTTTGGTCAAGTTTGCTTAACTGTCACTCGAGATGTAGATTGTTTTGTGATTGTAGCAACGAGGAGATTGCGATTTTTTCCTAGGGCGACGAATCTTAAAGCAATGATTGTGTGGGTGGTTGTGGTAGTCGTTCTCGTGATCCAATTGCACTTTTCTTTTTGTATTTACTTTGTTTGTGTACTTTTCAAATTCAAGCTACATGAAAAGTGTGCAATGAACTGGATTGGATTGGGTGCAGTATTATTATTGATGCATTCATGCCAATTACCTATCCCTAACCTAATACCATGCCATAGCAGTACAATCAATGAACTTGAGATCGAGATAATAATTTTGATATAAAAAGCTGATGCTAACGTCTTCTCCTAAAGAAAGGATAGGACAATGTGAAAGAAATTATGATGTTGCCCACGTCAACAAAACGATTTTTTAGATCTGCGCCACTCGTGTAGAAATGTACTAAAATGAAATATAAAAAATAGGTATCCGGGATTGTCTTACTGTTCCCCGAGGGAAGTAGATATTTAGTTGTTTGCGGCGTAGTTCAGCGTAATCTTATTCTTATTTGCGTTAAACTTTGGTATCCAAGATCCAATTAGAGTACAGTAATTCAAAATCAAATTCCAAAACATGATACATACAGTCCGTAACAGTTTGAAACAATGTTGCTTGCTTTCATTTTAGAAGAAAAACATGAAAATTCCATCACGAAAATGAAATGCTTATCGTAATGAGACTCATCTTCTATCGTAGTTCATGTTATGATAATCTTTAATTAATTTATCTTATGCGTAATTTGAAGCGCATTCCTAAAATTTGAAGCGTTGAGGCTGAAAGATTTGCGTAGTTTTGTTTTTGATTCATTTAGTTCATCTGCAAATTCTAACGCGTCCGCTGTGAAAATATCAGTAGAGCTCAATTTACTTTCCTGGAGATGATGGTAGAAATTTTTTAAAATGATTATATGTTCGCATTAAATTGATTGCGATAAATTCGTCGAATACTATTTTAACGGCGTGGTTGCTTTGACATAATAAGCCATAATCCAAATGTATACTAATTAATTAATAAGTTCTCTAAATAACCAAACATTTCAAGAATATATATTCCTCAGGTTTTTCTTCATTCTCCTTCCAGTTCAGATAGACGTTGACTCAGTTCAATCATTGTCTTTTTTTTAATACGCCACATTTTATTACGTTCCATTCCAACGAGCTTGAGTCACTTCGTCTGAAGCATACCTGAATGGAAAGCATTCCTAATCAAACACGCTAGCAAACATAAAAATATGGAAGTAACTTGTACTTATTATGTAGTCAACAAAATTTGTTATTCTAGCAATAAAAACCAAAGAGAATCACTACCACAATCAGCGAAATTCCATTGTTGAAAGGAAAAAACTCACGACACGACATGGAGTCATAGTCATATTCATACGCGAAAATGACATGACTGACTTCAGTTCAGACTCACTCAGTCAGTCCTGACCGAGAGCAAACCGGAGGTTTCGTTTTTTACGACAATTTTAGGGACTTGAATGTGAAGTGAAGCACGCTTTGTTTTCCTTTCATGTTTCTCTTCAAAATAATGTCTTATTGCACCATCAGATCACAAATACGGCACTTCAGATCTTTTGCCGGGATTGCATTGCAACCGAGTCGAATTATTCGTATTCTGAAATCACAGATACTTAATCCAATCCGTTCGTATTTTCATTTTTTTGTTAATTTTTATGGTCTTTCTTGGCATTACGCTACGTTATCGCAACAAGAAAAAGTTGAAAGAAAGTCGTAAAAAGTACAAATATGTCATGTCGTGGAAGGAAAGGGGAAATCATGATACAATCATAATAACCTTCGCCACCAAGAAAAAATTCCTCCCGAAAAAAGTTGTAAAATAAAAAAAATAGTTTAAGTTTTGTTTTTACATATTATTCCCTCTGCTATGCCATTTAACGAGCAGGAACAACAACTCAAGTCAAGTGCAAGTCGAACGAGACCTTTTTCATTGTTTGAAAATCTCTAAAGGTTTATTTGCAAATGACATTTTTTCGTTGGCGTCTCGTCCCCGACACCACCAACAATAACTAAGTCCAGGAGAGAGGAACAGGTGTCCCTGGTGAGACAAGGTGCATGTTTGCACTTCTCTCCTCACATACAGCTCGTCAAAATATGCCAATTAAAAAGGGAACAAGGAAAAAATTCAATTTTTTACGAACTTGTTTTTTAAAGAATGCACCAAGTCTGTCTGTCTGGATTCGGGCTTTTGGTTCGGTCGTCTCGGTCTCGGAAAAATAATAATGATGGGTCACAAGACAACAACAGTCAAAGGCAAACCAGAAACCTCCGAATTATTTTTTTCTGATTGCGATAAGAGAACACATGCTTTCCCACTGTTGTTGTGTGGGGCACCAACATTTCATCGCATCTCAAGGGTGACTATGCTAGTGACAGAGGACACGAATAAGTTTTGTGTGTTTTTACATTTTTAACTGTGCAGCAAGAATGAGACGATAATTATTATCAAGTCAAGTCAGTGTCAGGCCAGCCACCTTGGCTTTCTATAAAAACTGAACCAAACTGGATTGGATAATATGATTATGATTTGATTAAGTAATAATAGGTACGCATTCCTTTTTAAGCAGCAGTAATCCAGATAAGAGAACACATGCTTTCCCACTGTTGTTGTGTGGGGCACCAACATTTCATCGCATCTCAAGGGTGACTATGCTAGTGACAGAGGACACGAATGGAATAAGTTTTGCGTGTTTTTACATTTTTAACTGTGTAGCAAGAATGAGACGAAAACTATTATCAAGTCAAGTCAGTGTCAGGCCAGCCACCTTGACTTTCTATAAAAACTGAACCAAACTGGATTGGATAATATGATTATGATTTGATTAAGTAATAATAGGTACGCATTCCTTTTTAAGCAGCAGTAATCCGTCAACAGCAGACCTGTAAATGTGACATTGACATTGCTTTTTTTAGTCCAATCCAACTCCGGGCCTGTGTCATTGTCGTGCCATGTCATGTCATAATATTAGTAGAAAAATGTGGGAAACATCTGCCAATATCACGGAAATCACGAAATGCCAACACCGATATTATTCTGTCCATAGAGTGATGTAGTTACTGGAACATGTGCGTGTTTGTGTTGGCATTTGCTCTGCTAATGCAAAGTCCAATCCTAGCAAAAAATATAATAATATGCGAATTGTAATTATTTCAATGCTTCTTTTGGATGAGTCATATCCTTCGGAATAAGATGCAGAGGCATTGGCATTATCATATCTTCCAGCCAACTGGTCTCGTGATCGGCAATTTGCATGGTCCCGCTCCTGACCTGACTAATCCAAAATCAACTGCATTTGAAAATCATTCAAAAATCTAGCCTATTATAAAGCTATCAAGGTAAGGCAAATATTTTACGTCATTAGACGACTTCCTTCTGTAGGGATATTCCCTTCTTGACTCCATCCATAAACGGACTTTTTTAATATAAATGAACCATAATATGTAGGTATGCCCGTTTTAATATCACCTTTATTTTTAGAAGATGAATGGTCCGACATTTTCTTTCGTGCTCAGTCAGTTCAGTTCAGTAGCTTGCATTTCATTATTACGTTTTCAATTTTCCTTTGAGTAAAATAAAATAACTCATTCTAATTTAGTCTTTCCTCTTTCTGCTGACGGTTCCCGTGAAAAAAATGAATTGCTGGTTCTTCTCCGACTTTACTTTACTTACTTAGTTTGGTTTGGCTTTGGACTGAACGTGAATGGAAATCGGATGAATTCATTACGTGTTCATTCTGATTGCAATTTCGATTGTGAGAACATTTTACCTGTTTTCCTAAAAAAATACTCAGATTTCTTGTCCTGATTACGCAAAAAATTGTACAATGCAACTGATTTATTCCCAGAGATAAGTGCGTGTGGCTTGCTTGTCTTGATTTTTGCTCGCTTGTCTTGTTATCCTCCAGTCAAGTCGACTCCAGTCCATTCCCATAATATTCAATTTTTATGTTCATTCATCATATCACATCATAGTTACCTGTTTTACTCTCTCGGGCGAAAACCAGAGCTTTCTTAATTCATTACAATATTTTTACTTAATTCCCGACCTCATCTCACGTTCCATCTCATGATTCATTATTTAAAGGCATTTAAAAATGAATTAAGGCGCTCCATGATCCACTCCTTAATTATCTTGTATTTTCACACAGCCCATGTCATGAATCCCACTAAAAAGTTACGCTTTGGCTACCATGACACTGCACCATTCACTATTCACCACTCTCAACCTGTGTAAAAAATAGTGAAACGTGCTTCAAGTCAAAATATTATGGAGCTCATTAGGGAATGGATGATACATATATCGTAATTGCAAGTCGTGTTCAAAAGCTGCTCTTCAAGCGGATTTGGATGGGTCTTAATTACTTTTGCACTGGGTAATTCAATCTTCCTACTTGATAAAAAAAACTGGACCGTTTTTTTATCCTGCAATAAAAGCAAGCAAAAGTAAAGTTGCAATTTTTTACTGTCTAGATTTTCGATGAAAAAATGTGTGAATGGTGATGTGATGGGGGTGATGCAGCGTGAATTTCAGAAAAGTTCAAAAAATGTTAACAGCCAATCCATGTCTAGTGAAATTGATAAAAGGTGCCGATTTAATAATGGGAAAATGTTTTGCCAAAAATCTTATTGAAATTCCAAGTGGATAAGGAAGGCATTTTTCTAACAAAAATATATGTTTTAGCCTCGAGGGAAACATTCTTTGACCAAGGTCTGGGCTTGTCTAGGCCTAGGCAAACATTATACAATATTTTTTGTTGACAACCACTGTGCAATACTTCGAGTGGTCTGGTCTGGCCTGCTCTGATGGTCCTGGTCAGCCATGACCAGGACGAGGGCGAACTTAATAGTAATATTGGCGACTTTGCAAAAAAAAAAAGAAATCTGAAGATCGCACCAACATTGAAACGTCTTGTGTTACACGCTACACGACACAAAACAAAGACAGGGCAAACCCTTGCACTCCATCTTCATCAGATGAGGAAAATGAGAGGGAGAAACTAGCAATCAAAATGCTAATCATCATAATTCCACTCCAAAAAGGATGGAGATGGATGAGCAAAATCTTCAGATCCTGATGATGGATTCAAATTCAATTCATTTCAGATTTGCCCCATAATTTTCCCTTTTTACTTAGGCAACGAATCAGAGAGATTGGATCGAGTGCTCATGAATATTTGTAAGTCTTATAAGATCATCATGATCATCATCAATAGCAAATGGGATACTATGCTCGTATGCTTTTGCAAAAAAAAAGTATATTTAGTAAAATGTACATATACATAGTAAAGACTTCGGTTGCATTGGTATATCAGCATGAAACATGATGATTAGACGATGACGACGGTGAGCTCGTCTTTCTGACAGGGCAATGTGAATATGTGATGCTGGACTCACTTCTGAATCTCAAGATTTTCTCATTTGCATAATAATAAATTTTCGCTTGATGATGATAATAATAATGATTTTTTTGGAAACAAGTTGGAGCAAAACATGCATTCTCACAAGCCTTGTCCATGTCCATGGGTACATGAGTTTTTTTTGCAGTTTCCTCCCCTGGCCCCAACATACCTTTTAATTTTTGAACTGTCTTGTTTTTGGTTGCGTGTGTAGTAAAAAAATGAGAAGATCATCATGACTGCTATGATGATATTGATGACTGACGATGAGCAACTTTATCGTTTTTAAGCGTATAACCGATATAAGAAGGACAGTGCATTGCAGCTTAGCTTACACCGGGTACTTATTCTAACTCATAGTCAGTCTACCTGCTTTGTAACAATTAAGTCATGCTTTCTTTAGCAATTTCATTCGAACTTACATAAAGAATTATTTTTTCGGAAGGGAAAGTTCTCTTTCCGCGCTTGCTTGGACAAATGTGGAAGGTCAGTAACTGTTTGAATTGAAATGTTTGATTTGGATTCATCAGATTTCAGATTAATTAGAAATTGGATGAGTAATCCTAAAAGGCCAAGCATCTTGGTCTGGCGGCGGCAACTTGTGATGCTGCAGGTGGATAATTTTCTGTCCTGAATGCAATGTTTAATGCATTCTAACATCTACAAGGAATCTAGTACTTTGGGCGATCCATTTCTCTTTTTGTTCCTTCTGGTTCAGCAGTTTTCTTTTTGTACATAGTAAACAAGTAAAAGTGACCTTTTTAAACGTCAACTGGTTCGGTTCGGTTGAAATCATCATGATTGTTTTTATCATCGTGCCATGATGACGGTAGTCCATCTCCATAGTACTCCGTCCGTAGTCCGTACTACCAAATTATAATTGCTCTTAGGTACTTTCTACTACGCCACGAAATGGAACAAAAAAACGGAACAACACTATCATTTTACTTTTACTATTTTACGACCATCATCATCAGTAGTATCATTCCTACCTTCGAAAATATTTTCATAGTTTGCTAGAAAACTTTTTTTTTAATCCCGAGTTCCACAAATTGGGAAGACCATAATATTATTCCCGTAGAAAACGAAGTCAGATTTTTTTTGCTTTTTACTATGGCATGCTGTAATGTTATTAGGTAGTCTTCTAAAAAAACACGGTCCCAAAAGCAAGTTGACTGGACTCATTAGCGTAAAAATTCTCGGAAAAGGGATTTTTTACTCTGACTGGCTTTGCAAAAACAATCGTATTATTTCATGAAAACAAAGTTGGAACTTGAAAGGAACAATGCAAAACATTTTAATGTGGGGTTTTATACCAGAGGTAATAACTATCCTTTGACAAATAATTTCACAGCTTGAACTTGAGCAGGTGAAATGAAATGAAATCGGAATCTGACACGATCCGTTCCTTTCGTGTTAGGTCAGAGCACTCCTGTCCAGGTGAATTTCATTTTTTTGGTTTACCTACCTATCTATTCTCTCGTGGTTTCCTTGTACCGTGTGTGTGGTGGCCTTTTTCTTCAAATTGTTATTCAAATTGAAGGACAAAATCTAGGATCTAGGATTCTAATCGTATCGTAACATGATATCGGCATCAAAAAAATTATATCATGTTCCCATCTCTAGTCTTCTCTACTCCTTTTACAACGGCCTTGCCAAATCATATAAAGTTTTCAATTTTTTTTATCAAAGATAAATGGCACATGTAGAGCGAGTAGATTGGATCACTAGTTAAAAAGGAATAGAAAGGGACATAAAAATACATGTGTATTTCGTCGTTTTGCAGTCAGTGCATCCCACATTTTTTTCATCCGCTCTCATAAATCAAAGTGGCTAAACCAAAACCAAACCACTGACTGACCAAAGCCCATTTGGACTTCAACTAGTGACCATTTGACCAACATGAACACGGCTTTTTGGTTCTCCATTCTTTTCTATTAAAAGAATGAAAAATGGAAACTTACTTGTTCATAGTATGTACATGTAGTAAAAAACAAGTTGGAGCTGAACAAAGAAACCATTAAAAGACATAATAATGTCGAGAGCACCAGCTCAGACTCAAAGCCTCAGCGAGTCGAGTCCGAGTGGGCTGCATTGTGGCTATTTGGATTCCACATACATACATACCGAGTCGTCCAACTGGATTAGATTTTAGCAAAAAAAAAAAATGTTTATCTTTATTTCAGTCTTTTTTTCATTCCGTGCAAAAGACATGAAACCTTGAACTTCTTTGAATATGGGCAACAGCAAAATGCACTGAGCTCAACACAACATCGTCATTAAAGAATGTTGTATTTGGTGTTGGTTTTTTTTTGCTGCTGGGAAGGGAAAACTCAATGCATTTTATGACTTGATCGTATCATATAACTTTAATCAGTGAGTTCAATCTTTAGGAAAAAACGGACGTGCTTTACGTATCACATTTCTAAAAAATGGTCATACCTATACATTACTTACATGTAAGGAGGATGATTGTGATGTGATGATGAGTGATTTTTATTCTACTATGAAAAGAATTATCATAATTACTCAAGACAGTGCTATCATGCCACCAACACGCAAAGGAAAAAAATGTTTGTTACTGTTACGGACCATGGCTATGGTTACCACTGGCTGATTCACGATACAAATACAATTCCGGGAAAAATGACATGGCCATGAGCCATGAAAATTTCTTTGAGTTGGAATTGGAAAAAGGAAGATAAGATTTGAAAATGTGCTTGGGGTTGTATTAAATTATTATTGCACTGCTTTAATGAGGAAAGTCAGTACTCAGTACAGTAGTAAAGATTGATTTAAAGATGATGACGATGACCAGTTTTTTTGCTCTGGTCACGTATCTCTCAAAACCTAGTAAATTGCAAGGCTGACCATGGGGAATATTATGGAGTCGGTGTTTTGCAGTAGTCGTGATACCCCTCTCCAGGCTGAAGACTTTTGATACGTGGCCTAGCTATTGGCTTGGCTCTATTCAGCGCGTCACGATCACGATCTTCCGATTTCGCTAATCTCTCTGGTCTGCTCTGTGCTTTAGCCCCCCACTGATACAATTAGTTTCATTGTTTTCATAATTAAAGATGGACAAAATGACTCATTTATGAGCCCACGTTTAATTTGATTCAAGAGCAGATGAAAATATTTTCTCAACGCAAAGTTTGCCCCGAGTGGAGGTTGAGGTGAGGAGCTACATCAAACATTTAGGAAAATAAAACGACAAAATATTTACCTGGTTACTTTTCTGAGCTCCTGGTTCTATTCTTAATTGTCCCCATGAACTTTGAAATCAAGTCACGTACGTACTTGAACTTGAAATGTAAAAATTGAAATAATATTATTTTTTATGCAAAGTACTTGTGCTTTGCATTGTTTTTTCTCATTCTTTCTGGGAAGTTTGACTTGAATGGGAATAACTTGTAGTGACAGCAAACAAGATCATCAATTTTTTTAGAATGTCTTTTTCTCACAATCATAATCATAATAATTCTTAATCGGCTATAGTAGTAGTAATATGTACATGGTCCTGGTTCATATGTAGTTAGCTGGTCTGGTCATTTATTTCTCTCCTCGTATATAGAATCTGGTCAAGTGTGTTTGTGGTTTTAAAAGTAAGGAGTAGTTGTATTTAGTGTTTATTTATTGAGAACTTTTTTCACCCGTTTGACTTTTTTTGTCGGGAATGAAAGATGAGGTGACTGAAGAAAAAGAAAAACATGAAGAGTGTAAAGTTGTGGTTTCGTTTCGTCAAAATCAAAAACAGGTAGCAGTCTTAGGCGCAATGGTCTAGAAAAAATGTTGAAAAGAATGACTATTAGTGACTAGTTTTATTTAAGTTAGTTAAAGTACAAGGTAAGCACTTCAGGTGACTTGGTGACTGGATGTATTTTTCTTGTGGGTTTGCGAAAGGCTGAGATGATGGTCAGGCTAGGAGATTTTAATATTTATTTGTTAAATGTCATACTGATAACGATGCTTTTGGTAGGTTACTAACCGAACAAAACTTAATTCGATTTCAGCTTTACCTTAAAATGCGTTTGGAATCCGATTAAGTTGTGTAGATGAATTGTAATGCGAATAACTAAGCTTTCACTTGATGAGATGTCAATAATTAACGCAAACATATCATTGCGACATTAATTTAAAAATTGACTTTCAATCTTTTTACCTTACGTCTCGATGATACGTTTGTGTATTACTAACTTCAAATTATCCGAAAATCCCACATTCAGCTAGATAATTTCAAAACCTTCACTTCAGGTTTGAATTGATTGACTTGCCTTATGATGATGTACGCTTACCTTATGTTTAAAAGTTCCACCTATTGTGCTTTCCTTGTTGTTTCTCTTCTTAAATTATCAAATCTAGCGAAAGCAACAGTTTTCGCAGCATCTCCCCAGCAATCAGATCATCCACCATCTACATAATAAGTTGCATCTGTCGCTATCGGTTGTCGGTGTTGTAAAAAAATGCAACAATCGGATGAAACAAACAGATCAAGTTTTCTTCTTCCATTCCTCCCTTTTTCTTTCAATAAGAATATAAAAATCAAAAGGTAAATGAAATTCCATTTCATTTTTAATTTCATGCCAAATAGTTGATCCCCTTCTTTGTTAATAAATAGCAAATGGATGAGGTGAATAAATACAGTAGCAAAAATTAGAAGCTAATCCAATCCAATCTTCTAAAGTTAATTCTATTTTTCACATCCTTACGCTTACATATTTTTCCTTTTCACCGATTGTTGCTTCTGCCGAAAGGCATTTTTCTCTTGACGAGTAAAATAAGATTCGAGATGGATTGAATCAAGATCATTTTTTACAAACACAGCAAGAACAACAACAATGCAATTCATTATTGGACCTGTTTTGGTTTCTAAAAGAAATGGGGAGGCTACTACTACTGGCTTGCTTGACTTGATCTGATGGACAGACAGGTGGGGTGCATGCATACATTTTTATATTTTATTTAGGTACTTATCAGGAGAGAAAATATTTATTTTCGGTTTGTTGAAATGAGAGGAGGGTGGATCGGATCAGGGCTTATCATCATAAATACTTTATGCATGCATTAATTTCTTCCACGAATTATCCTATTTTCGCAGGAAATGCGGAATTTCAAGAATTGAAAGTCTCACCATCCGGAGAATAATAGAAAATATGTATTGTAGTTTGCACGTAATAATAAAATACCTAAGCCGTAGTAAAATAGGTGCCTGCCTGTTGGGCCTGTTGAATATTAAGAAGCATTTTTGTTATCCACTTCATAATCCAAACACAAAACATTATGATATTGGATAGGACGCAGACGCTATAAACTACAATATCAATAAAACTTGAATGATTCATTGACTGCGATCTCTTCAAGATGAAAACCTGATTTAATCATACCACCATATAACATTAATTGTAATCTGCATTCCGATTCCAACCCAATCCCACCAGCCCAAAATCGCACCTCTACCTCTTCAACAAGTTTTGAAGTTTGAATAACCTTCTTGAAGAAACATTTTATTGTGAGATCATACTTCATACGGGTAATAAGGTCTTGATTGTTTTAATACATTTGTGAGAAATCACTAATAAATTTTTTTCATGCGCATACAATATATAATATTTGTATGGAGTAATAAGTCCTGTTCTTAAATATCTTAAATAGAATTTTATCCCATGCATGGTTTTCGTCACTTTCATCATAGTTTTATTGCACC
>JAHZNI010000015.1:0-34533 GCA_027744415.1 Seira ritae
AATTTGCTGCAAAAATTCTCTTAAATTTTTTTCTTTAGGTTTGTAATTTTTACATCAATTTAAAAGAAAGTTAAGAAGGGTATGTTGGAATGCGTGCATAACCCCTCTACGGTGAAATGATACAGTCTTACAGCTCAGTTTAGGTTTGTTTGGAGCGATCTTTTTGGTAACTTTTGTAGGAGGCACTACAAAGGAGAAGAGGAAGAAGGGATGATGAACACAATGTGATGCAGTCGTCATTTTTCTTTTCAAATCTCAGATTGTATCCCTTGATACGATATTTTTCGACCCTTTCGTTTTCAAAGGTCTATTTTTTCATCTTCCCGAGCCAAAATATTTGCTGATGCCTCTAAACTACACTATCCCACAAATATCAAATAATAAGTAGTTGTAATTGTAATCAAAGTTTGGTATCTTTTCATCTAACTCAATCGTAACATTCATATTCTTGTGGTATGCAAACTGTAACAAGCCAACAAAAGGAGAGAAAACCCCCACACACTTTTTTCTATTCTCGTGATTATTCATTATTGCTATCATCATTTTCATGATTATTAATATCATCATCCCTACACCATCATCATATCATCAGACTTCTCTAAAAATGTAGAAGACGAAGACGAAACTTTTAATATCTTTTTTCTTATGAATACGATAAGTATGAAATATGAACCAAAAAAGTCACACTTTGCATAAAATGCAACAGACTAATAATAAGCTAACAGGGCTCTTTGAGAGTCATATAATTTTTTCTTGGCTTCTTACATCGCTACGTTTTTTTCGTGGCTCGGTCAGTCGGTTTATAGCATGAAAGCAGTAGTCGTAGTTAGTGTGAATATTCTTGAACAGAACTTTTCTTAACCTACTTACCAAATTCTGCACAACTAACATCACATTGCTGACTAGAAGAATGCAATACCTGTCAGCCAAAAACACAATACATATACTGATAATAATGGAACGTTTCGAGCTAGCTTCATCCATTCATTTACAAGGAAGCAAAAAAAAGAAGTGCAGCAATTCTGAATTTAAATAAGTTTGCGGTTTTGCCAACTATTTTAAAAAGTGCACAAGTGTGGGCATCCTTAAGTCGTCCATTGTATGACCAAAAAAATCATTTTTTTTCACGTGAAATAATGATACGCCTGCGAAAGCCTGTCTGCCTCATGTACCTTTATTGTACTCAAGCAGCGATAAAATATGCATCGTTGCAAACAATTTTACGGTGGCCCGTGGCCAGCTCTAGTTTTCGGTACATAAATCTAAATTGTGTTAAAATATAAACACGGAATAAAAAATTGAAAAATATAGTTTTGTTTTGAAATCTAAACGCACAAAAAATCGAGAGGACCGTTTTGCAACTCTGTAAATCTGAACAAATTCAAATTAGGTATGTGCTAAACAAGATGACAAATGGTAATCAGTGCTCGCTTTACTCAAGTGACGATGATGGGTCCCTCAAGTTTATGACAATGGCGGTGGCGTTAATGACTTGCTTTTAAAGTCAACGGTTGAAAGCGGTTTGACTCGGATTCACTGTATTCTTAAATACAGATGTAGTGTAGGTTATTGGTGGCCTATTAACGCACCAAGTCAATTAAACATTTTAAATAGCATTTTTATGGGATGCGGATCACAACGACAATTATGAAATAACTGGGATCGATTATGCTCACACAGTTCGATCAAAAGAATTTAAGTACATTATACTTTAAATGACTTGATTAGTCAACATCAATGTCCGACAAGCGTTTAATGTTCAAAAGGTGCAAATTGCTTTTCATTTAACACCTGAACTGCAATTCATCACTCGTTACAGAACAGAAATATGTTTTGATGTTATGTCTTCATTACAGTGATGTTCATTCGATGCTGTAGCTCGATGATGAATATTATTACCCAATCGAACTTCGACTCAGCACAAGAGCACATGGAAAAGACGAAAGCAAATGGGCATTATTTTCTTGAATGCTAATACAGCAAACTTATATACATACATATCCCTGGATCTGGAATTATGCTGTTCCATTTTCGAGAAAAGAGTCTGTCAAAAATTGTGTACAATTGAGTGTATTTTTCTTACGAAAGAAAAAGTTGCACGACTTTTCAAGACTTGAAATATTCATTACATGATTTTACATTATATAAAATTGAAGTAATTTTGCACATTAACAAAAGGTTTCCAAAAATCTGAAAAGGGGGACATATGGTGGTGGCAAAACAAGCAACATCTCTAGCTTCTTGCAAATATTTGCTTGAAAAATGATGTTATATGATGACGATGCCATGCAGTATTATGCAACGAAACAATTCATGGCGTGATTCACGTTAAAATTGCTTTGTTCTGCTGGCATCATCTTTACAAACAAGAAACCTTTTTGAACCATTATATCACAATTAGCTACACGGTTAACTTAATAAAATTACGATAACTCACTTCATTGGTGGCAGCGGCACACTTGTACCATTACCATTTACACGCAGGTTTTTCTATTTGGTCGAACACGACTTGACACGACCACATACTTATGACATTTCACTGGCTATTATCCATTTTCGTGCTTCGTAACGTAGAATTGGATGGATTCGTTTAAAGTCCTTTTCTTCATAATGCAGCGAAACTAACGAAAAACACTAAGGCTTGGCTTTCTACAACCTGATTTCTTATGCAATTGCTTTCAGTGTGACATCCTGTTTGACAAACCCACAAGATAATATTGCCAAAGAACCCCAACAAATAAATGTATTTTTGTCGAGTTGCGAATAATTCATCATCAATAAGCGTCATTCGGCATCTCTCTCTTTGAAGTCTCCATATTCCATAAATATAATAAATAGGACTACTAGAAATTCATTACCTGACCAAAAATAATTACTTTATCTTGTTCAGTATTAATAATTAACAATTTCTGCATGTTCAGCAATTCAGAAAGCGTATGCAAAGGGTCAGCTACGTCGAACTCATGTGACCCTCTATAATTGAATTAATTCATTATGTCTCATTAACACAATCAGATATTTTAGCTCTTCGTGCTAGTCAGAAAAAAACGCAACAAAATATTAATATTCAAATCTTATAAATATCCAATAAAAACTTCATCAAGTAGACCTCAACAAATTCTATTCAACAAATTGACGTAGTATAAGAACGAAGTGGTTAACAATCGTATTAGTCATATCAAAAGAAAAAAACTAAAATTCCGCAGTGGCTAGGCTAGACTAGACTGATAAAAATATTTTTTCATTTGTATCATCACTTAATAATGGCTGATCTTTGACTCTTTTGAATCTATTGGCATACAAATGGCTTTTCATTTTCAATAAATACATCTTCTACAAGATCTTCAAATGAGATAAGGACAATGATTGACTGGTGGTCTGTGATAGGTGTTACTACATCTACATATGTACAATACGTACATGCTTTTTACTGATTACCAATACTGGATTTATAGTAGGTATTGCATAAACAATGACGGGGGACAGGAAGGTGCTAGTAGCTTAGAAATCACTGAACTTCTCTGGCCTTAAGGTTGCGATTTTGACAAATGAGACTTCATCTTGACAGTCCATCGATCTTTTTCAATTATTTTGTCTTGATTAAGTTTTAAAAGAGGGAATCGACCTTTACTGGAAAGAATTCGGAGGAGTTTTTAGTGGGTATGTGTAAAATGGAAGAATTTTTTTTATAAATCATAAGCTAAGATACCTTGTTTCATGAATAAATTAGTTTATCGGAATTTATCAATAATCAATAAGACGCGCACATAAAGCCCATTTAAGTAAATACTCCAACGCTTAAAAACGAGCAAATTAAATGCAAGCGATCAATCTTGTGAAGTAAATAGGTGCTGGTGCTAATGAATTTTGGTCTAACCGTTCTCATTGTCTACGCATATAATTTGAACATATGTGTTCAGACTTGGTAGTCGATTCATTAATATGTTGCATATCACACAGTGCAAAACGCGCACGCGAAGGTTCGCCACCAATTCGATTTAGTTTTACTCATGAAAACCGTTTCCCACAACAGGCTAGCCGTTTAATGTGTGAAATGAAGAAAAGTGCACCAAGGCATCATGGTCTCATCATCATCTCACATTAATAAGCACTGAACACCTAAACTAAAACTTTACTTTCATAGCCATAATTACTACCATAGCCGTAGCCATTCCGTAACAGAAGTAGCCATCAACATGCATTCTTATTAACCCCCACATTAAAAAACTGCTGATGGTCAGAAAGAAGCCAAGCTAAAGTCACGTCATCAAAGAGAACTACAAAAGATTGGTTTGAGATAGGTGGATTTTATATCCTATCTAAAGACTTTCTTCCCACGTAAATAATATCTAAGCACGTTGCCAGCTTGATGCCACGCATTCAACGCAACTCATATGCATTTGAGCACCTTTGAAAACGAAAAGTTCATAAGTGCAATAATTAAACGAATCACACAGAAAACTTGCATTTTCTTTTCATATTTCTGAAGCAGTGATATTAGCATTAGCGTGATTCAAACTCAAGCAGAGCAGAATACGGAGTAACATTATTCGAACAAAGAAATTTTTTCTCAAGAAAGTCAATGAAAACATTCACTCGAGGTATATTCTCCACAATGCCCATTCACCGTCCAAAATGCATACTGAATAATCATATTAAGTAGCAAACAAACAACTTTTTCATCTTAAGATAACAGGGTGAATACAGCAAAAAAGTTCCCTGACTTAGAAATTAATATTTAATAGTTACACTCCTTATTCATAAGTCTGGGATAATGAGTGCGAGCGAGCCAATCGATAGCTTAATGTGAAAATTACTTAGTTGTAACTCACAAATAATTCACAATTACGAAGAAGCCCACACGCGATTAATTACTGTGATATTAATTGATAGGAGGCTCTGCTTACCTGCTAGCAATTCAGTATTGATTTTATTTTTCCAAGCAATAAAATCAGGATATCCTATTTATCCAGACAATAGCGTTTTTAAATAATTTAAAATAAGGCAACTGATTCATTAAATACACTTTGCATGGACACTTAAAAAAATTTCACATGAACGGCCTGATGTGGTTAACATAATGAAACGACTTACTTTTTATATCAAACCCTTTTTCACACTCATAAAATTTTAATTCTCCATGGACCTTTGCATGTACACTTTTCCCACAAGCTATTCCACAAACAAGGCACTCAACATGCTCCAGGAAGACGTTTTCACCGATGAAGTCGCCTGTTTCAGGGAACTAATCGATTGAACTACTTCCGGCAATTTAATGATTACGATCCAGAAAGAGAAACATTCGCACGAAAACAAATTGAATGAAAATGCGTACAGACGGGGTACAGAGCGACGTGCTCGTCAGGGCAAGTACCTGATCACACTGAAGTGGTTTACTCGGCAAAACCCATGTGGAGCACATGAATCCTGCATGACAAGGTAAGAAGGCAAGGTAACTCTTTTTTGTTGCTTGCTACACAGACAGACGAAACGAAGCAAGTTTACGTAGGCATGCGTATACACGCATTCATAAAAGGATCTGCGTTCATTGTTGGAATTGTTGGGATTACCTGTCCCGTCCAACAAATATATGAGCGTTGATGCGTACATACGAACGATTGGCGATGCATATACAAACTTCTAGTGCTTGTTAGAATAGTGGAAAATACGCTCAACTTCATGAATTGTAAACTACTGCACTGCATGAAATGCGGAAAAGCAAAGATGCAGCTTCTTAATACAAAAAATACAATTTTGCCAGAACAAGTTCGTTTGTATGAAATACATTATGGTAATATTCAATACAGATTCAATAAGTAACTTTGCCTTTTGCTCTTCTTACTTCTCTAAAGGCGACAGGTTAATCCTTCAATAATAAATTTGTGTGATTTCTATATAAAATGCGTAGGCATCATCATATTTGTAGAATATTTTCCCATTCAAAAAGTTCAATATTAACAGTACTGCCTGCTAACAGGATCGATGCTTGTATACAGCGATGCATTTCATTTTTCATGTAATCGAATGGCTTAGTGTTGGTGTGCGAGAATAATGCTGATTTTGGAACAAAGTAGTGCCTTCAATCAGGCCCTACCTTAGGGTCTCGAGATTCTTAAAGAGATGACTTGGTGGCCACCTTTCCGCAAAGTTTGCAACTAACGTAGTTTGCAAAATTAATGTGGCGATGACGTTAGCGCGCGTTGAAGTCGCGAGGTAAGTATTTCGTTGATGGCAAATAGTAATTCGACAACCTTTAAAAAGAGAAGGGAACCCTTGCTTAGTACGACAACGCAACGTTGGTGGATCCGATTTTGACGTCTTTTATTCTTATGAAAGTTCTACAAGGACAAATAATCAGGAATTTAGTCATATTTGCTGAATTATGCATTTTTATAACACATTACTCTAGTCCACGATCTAAACTGATTCAGAGGAATGTTTTGTGATTTATCAGCGCAGATATTAAATGTGTTCAGGGCCTTTTTTTACATCAGGAACATGTGTTCAAATCAGCGTAAGGTCAAATGAAAAGGAAATAGTTGAAGGAAGCAAAAATGTGTGTACCTCGTTAAATGACGCATTCTATCTTTATTTCGCTCAATTCATTCTGTACTCTTTCTCTCTCATTTTCCCTAGCGAGTTCATTGTTCCGCCCGTCCTCCCGTCAAGCAAAACTGGAAAAGTTGTTTTTGCTTACTTTAGTAGGTACTGACACTGCTTCAGCTATAGCAGCTATGAAAACGTGGGCAAAACAAAACCTCGTCCTTTTGATCTGAAAAACCAGCCCCACGCAATCACTGGACATTAATGACTACGCATGATGAGAAACAGTAGCAAACTTGCTGTAACCTC
Organism: Seira ritae; assembly: GCA_027744415.1. NCBI lineage: Eukaryota > Metazoa > Arthropoda > Collembola > Entomobryomorpha > Entomobryidae > Seira > Seira ritae. The sequence goes on from JAHZNI010000015.1 coordinate 6,853, forward strand.
CGCAGATTGTTAGTTATTGCACAACCTTATTGTGGAGGAAAAGCAAGTTGTGATCATACGTACCTGAGCTCATCAATGTAGGTAGCCACATTAGCCAGTCAGGATGGAATGAAAGCATTAATGATAATACATGCAAAAAATGAAATGTTTTGATGATGCAAACATGGAGAAATGTGAATCCGCCTCCCGAAATCTTAAATAATAAATCAAAACTCGAGGAGCTATAACAATAGCTTGTTACAACCCGAACATTTTCTTTGCATACGCATGCATTACATTGGTTCTGGACATTTTCCAGCCGCAGCTATCACAACAATAAGCGTTGGTTTCATTTGATTTGGAGAAGGAAATGAAATGAAATCTAGCTCATCCAAGGGTTCTCAGAATTTTGATGATGGTTTGTTTGGAATGATGATAATAAATTGTTGTGTTGTGAGTTTCTAGATACCAAGAAGAGCATATTATTGAAGCTTGAGTTCGACTGTTTAAACGCTTTACCAGTGGCCGTAATTATGATTTTCTCATCAGTTTTTACAACAAATGAATGATGAAGCACACGGGAAGAAATAGAGCAGTTGCAGACAGGATTTTGTACATCCGTAGTTGATGCATATTAGGTAAGAACACTAGCAAGAGCTGGCAGGAGAACAAACGCAATTTAGTAGCTTGTATGTATTTGCTTACATGCATTTTAATATGTATGATTTCATACCACATCTGACAAAAAAAAACGGATGGATCGGGTTGATCGGATGATGTGATCAAGGTCAGAGATGATCACAAGTCCGCGTGAATTGATCAACACGTATTCAACTTGATAAAAAGGGCATGGGCAATGGGCACATTAATTTGATACCCACATCATCATCATCATCATCTAGAATCTTTCTTACAAGACAGCCCTACTGGAATCGATCGATCAAGAAAAAGTCAAAATACGCATTTTGTCCAGGATCCATGATCCATCAAACTTAAGAAATAAGTACAAGATCTGGACAAAATGTAATGAATACTGGGTAGTCCATGTCTGTGCAAAGAATTACTTGAGCTAATGAAAGCAAAAGTGATACGTTTGATGGTTGAGAGGACAAAGCAATGTGAGTAAAAATCTTTTATTCATAACATCTGTAAAAAAGACTAACTATGCAAGGTAACCTCTGGTGCGAAATAAAAAGGATGCAAGCGTGTGATAAAATAGTAATCAAATGGAGAAACAAGAAATAAAATGCGTGCTGGAAATATTTTTCAATGCTACTGTTCAACTTAATAACCCTCAATTGTGGACCACTTCAGCTTAAGGATGCTCTTCGATCAACCTATAATTTTCTTCGTCCAGTGCAATGACGCTGCAGCTCCTGGACCAGAAAGAGAGCAAAATGCAAACGACTACTGCTGGTTTCAACCTCACTTTCAGCTGCACGCTACATAATATGCATATTGAAGGCGAGATTTTGACTTGAGTTGAGAGTTGCGTGAACTCCGAAGAATTTATGCGTAAGGTTAAAGTTTATCCTTGACATTGGTATAAATATGGCCGGTTCACTTAAAATGTGCCAATTGAAATACATGAGTTATTTGTCTTTCAGAAGTAAACAAAATCTCATCAATTCTAGGTTGACATTTCCTCAAAGCCATTTGCTGGCCGCAGTGAGATTCTGAAATTTGCTCAGTGCATTTGAAACTGAATGATTTGATTTTAGATTCTCTGGAGAAATCAAGAAGATCCAACCTAAATTTATAATGCGTAGAGGTTAGTAAATACGACTTACTTATCTAATATGTTTTAGTCCGCGTCTGTTTTCCTTTTTTGTAGCTTTCCCAATGCATGTGAGAATTTTTTTCATACATTTCTCAAAACAATGTTCGATTTGGTAAAAATGTAAGCCCGAAGATGCATAGTATTCACAACTCATTCACTCATAATTTTGAAATTGTGAACCCGATGAAGAGATAACAAAGTAACATGAGAGGTTACTAGCCAAAAAAAGACAACAATGCTCTAGTAAATTATTAGTGAATGTAGATTGAATTAAGTTTTGGCATTTTCACAAAGGTGGCGCCACTTCATGTATTTTACTTTTGAGGGTACTGACAACACAGAGGCAGCCTAACAATAACTAGGACTTGGAATTTACACTTACAGTGTAATATTATGCATAGGCATAGGTACTAAATTGGGTTGCTATATTTTATTCAGAATCATAATTTCGCGTTGCATTGCCAAAAAGTCGTAAATAATTCATATTTTCGTGATTCTTTTGACGAAACATTTCGTGACAAGTCTTGTAAATCACATGACATAAACCCTAATGGGATGACGAAGCACAAAGGGATAAATTTAATCATCCACACAGCCTCCAGCTTGATTAGATGAATTCCATTTGAAACGTAAAAATGCTCTGAAATTGGAAATTGGAATGTCTAAATCACATCAGGTACCCAATAGAAAGGATATAATTCCGTGATGGTGATGAGTGATGGCCATGCAAGGAATCAATAACATTTAGGTATGGACATATGCAAATTGCTACTTTTTCATTAAGATACACACAAATTATCTTGAAGAGGTGAACGTAGTGCTAGCGTACTCGTATTCATATTAAAGGACAAAAGAAAGTACGCAATTTGACACTTTGCTATGCTTCCTAGAATTGAGAATGTAGACTAACGTTAATTCAAAGTCATGTATTCGTAAGCAAAGCTGCTATCATTCCAACGCTCTAATTTTAAAAAAAAGCTCTAAGTATGTTCTTTTAATTTCTCGTTTAATTGAAACATGCATGCACATTCACATATTATTTGCTGATGCTGATAACCCATTCCAATCGATCTTTGCCTTTACTGTAAAAAACCAAAGAAGATCATGCGTAAGTCAAACCAAATTCCAGCAAGAAAAATAAGTTTATTGGCTCTACTCTGGTCATGTTTTACCTCAATGATTTGTTAAAGATCGTAAGATACAAAATCTCAAGTTTGTAAATCAATGAAGTTCGGAAGCTGATAAAAATCAATGCTTAAGCTACAAGTAAATAAAAGTGCCACATATTCGGGATATTTTCAGGCATAGTGCGATTTGGGGGAATCCGCAGAGTTGGCCCAATTTTTCTTTCTGGCAATCAGTGCACAGTCTTGAAAGTCTGAAATTGCGGCCATGTTCAAATATAAAAGGGAAAAAATTGATGACGAAGTCATGAAAAATGTGAATACACGTTGTAAAAGTATAATTACATCACCATTATTATCATCATTCCTCCTGGCCGATGTACTCTAGAAACTTTTGGTAAGTATTTTTTCATAACTTCAATCATAGACTTCGAATACCCCGCCGAGACAGTAATTTTATTTTCCCCCTCGAATTTACTCATAATAAATTGTAATCATTTCACTCATTACAACAAAACGGTACAGTACGCGTTGCGCATCATCTAAAACATAATTTTCATGTGGTGCAGCATGTGCGCCAGGCAAATACAGATTCAAAGTCTAAAAAACATTATTATAATTCAATATTATATTAGTTTAGTTTGAACAAAAAATGAGTGAATTTAGTGGGCTGTTTGCCTCGGTTTCCTAATCTAAATTAAAATCGTGACGATTTTCTTGTTTTCTAAGTTGTTTTCAATACAAATAGTAAAAGTTCTCTGCTTGATATATTTTGAGCAGGTGCCTACCAAGTGTTCAAGTGCACGAGGCGTTCGATCGTGCTTCTTTTAACTGCAAATTGCATCATATTGATTGTGTGTGAATGCTATTAGTGAACATAGCGTCATCATCAAAAATCAGAATTTATGAATACGAAATATTGTAGTACCTGTATGTAACTTAATCATTATTTTATCGTCACCACCTAGCAGGCGAGCAATAATATGCAATTTAGTTACCAAAAATGCCGACACAGTTGAGCAATCAACAGCACATTATTTATGAGAAATCAATCGTTCCTTGATTGAATTTTCACCTCAGCTCATTTTTTTACCAGTCACCGTCCCATATCATGCATGCGACAAGTTCAACTCTGATTATTCCACGAAATATGACTTCGTACATTCCAAAATAACTTCTCTAAGGTTAGAGCCACACAAAATCAATGTAAGGGAACACTTTTTGTGTGCGTAATGATTGTATCATCAGTGTTATTACTTAATAATAATGATAACGAATTATATAATAATGCCCACTGCAAGCGAGCAAGCCTCTCAATAGTTAGGTCAGTTATGTACAAGTAATTTAGGATAATGCATTCAAAGGCCAGGACAAGAACTTTCTAAGTGATAATAAAGCAGAATCAAAAACTTGGCAAACGTAAGTCCCTTTGGTGTATTTTAAAAGGGCGAAATGGGAGTTCATGACCACACTAGACAACAGACCTGTGTGCAATGCATTTAACTTTTCTTGGTTTTAGGATTTCAAGTACAGACCAGGAGACCCCTCTGCGCAAACTAATCCTGCTCACTCTATTCTTGACACAGGTACTGTCGTATTTATTATTAAGGTATGCATTTTAATGAAAGCTCAAGGCTCCTTTCGAGGTTAGCCAAAAATCTTTGATGGAAAAAAGGATCAGGTAAATAATCCGTTTCAACAACCTCCATACATGTATACTCTAAACGGTTCTAGCATATCCACACTTTGCTTACCGAATACCTTCAGCCGTCAACCCTTCCATTTCTTTTAAAAACTGAAGTCCATAAAGTATCATATTATATCATGAAATGTACAATAAAAGAAGCGAAATCCCAACTTTGCTCACGATGGTGCAATTTCCATTTGGGGAATTTTTCAAGTCGTACTAGTGTTAACAAATGCATACTGGTAGTATCAGCGGTTAGGAAATTCCACCAATTTACCAAAGCTATTAGAGAATTCGATTCTCAGAAAGAAAGAAAGTAATGATAAGATGGATTTGTTACCAGAAAAAATATTTTTGAAAAATAGGTTTAGTGTGCTGTGCGTGGCCGGTGACCATCTTGAATTAACGAAAATTGTTACCTTGCATCAAACTAAATTGCATTATGCTACGTCATAAACTTTAGTAAGAAAGAAGACGACAATCTGTCCGATGTCAGTCTTACCGGCGAAAGGGTTGCATCTTGTACGATTTATTTACCAACCGAAAGCATGCATCGGTCAAGCCTTGGATTTCAATGGGCAAGGTTATTCATTTAGAATTAATGGACAAGAAATTCGGGGTAAACTGAAGTTAGATTGTTCAAACAGCTATGACTATGACTTGCGACTCCATTGGTCCTTCAGAAGTATTTATTTTTGTGAAAACGAAAGACGGAAGGAATATTAAGTCTTATGAAAATGAAACCAGTAAAAGTGAATGCATCCATTTTACAAATGGAAAGCAACTGACATCCTGTTCCAAGAACTCTATTCAATAAGGGTTACATTTGTTAGCAGCCTGCTCGTTCACCGCCCGAATATAATCCTAAAAAAGGTTTCCTATAATCTTAAAGCTAAATTTTAAAAAAATCTTGGAAGGTTTTTAATGCACTTAAATCGAAAGCCTTCTAAGAAAGGGGTGGCACCTGTGATAGGAATAGGAAAGGAAATGTATTTGGTACATAAAGGTACTTAATTTAATGTATCTTATGCCTAAAAGTTGCTTCCGGGAACACCAGAATTACTTGTCTTTTATAAAAATTTCTCTTGTGACTGGCCAAGGGACAGTATAACTTCCGTCTCACACCTACCCTCGAACTATAATCGTAAATGAAAAAACTCTCGTCATAACTTATATTTCATATTTAACAGATATGAACTTTCCTGACAATAAAAATTAAAGCACACATTATTGGGATGCACAAAAATATGAACTTATTTATCCATGTTCTTACTAATTACAATCAACCCAAAAAAACTTTCTTGTACTGCATGTCGCATGATTTCATTTTAAATTTTTAAAGCTATGTATTTGCTTCAAGCTAGAAACGTACTTTTTTATGGTCAAAACCCAAAAAAAACTTTCTTGTACTGCATGTCGCATGATTTCATTTTAAATTTTTAAAGCTATGTATTTGCTTCAAGCTAGAAACGTACTTTTTTATGGTCAAGCAAGAGAAGAGAACATGCGAAGTTGTTTTGAAATATGTTTGTATGCTACTGTTTACTTATATGTACCACCAACCACCACCCCACCCATTACAATGGCAGTGGCGATATAGAAGTTGCATTTGAAAATATGTCGTATCGCAGGTATCAAAAGAAAATTCAAATCGCATTAAAAATTAAAGGCACTAAAGGCCGACTTGTTTAATCTCAATTCTAAGGTTGGGATTTTCGATTGTTCATCATGATCTATCTTTCTTCGATCAAAGAAAGTCAAACAAAAGATATTGTTATAAACTGTTTAGTATTTCAAACAAAAAATTAACAAGGTTAAGTCTTCATCGTGACACGAGCTCAAACCACTGTATACTCCAAGAAAATGTATTTCCATATGCGTTGATTCAATACATCAATTTTACCACTTATCCTTTGCGATGACTGATTGCAATCAATTAAGTGGTTTTCGTTGTTTCATTGTCCATTCCAGTTTGAATATGCACAGAGGAGTGACATGATTTCTGTGCTCTACATTTAAGAATACTCTACATTGTACATTACCTAAATGGAATGTTGAATAAAATCATGGCTTGAAAGTAAAAAAAGATTATTGGACAAAGTATTCCTGGATGTAAGTGGAGAACTCCTTGTAAGTTCTACAAAAAATCTATATTTTCGATAGACGCCTCATTGATGTCAGATACGCAGCATAGAGCATATTTAAGCATGAATAAAAACAACTTTCCGTGTATTATGATACACCTTTTCAGAAATATTAAACAGATAAAGAACATAATTTTCAACACATTTGTTCAGCAGCAATAAAATTGATTGGATGAGTTGCATTGGCATAATTTTGGATTCAACAGTGTGCTACAAGTTCATTTCACTTTCATTAATAGAATCAAGGAGCTACCTAAAGAATAATCAAAAGGCATGAATGAAGGGAGCAGACATGGTGTTTTGAAAATTTGCCATAAGCGTAGAAATCTGCGTTCCTTTGCCCATGGCATCATACAACTGCCTTAGTTCACATTATTAAAATTTAAAAATTATTGCTTTTTTGCATGACGGTAATCCGGCTGACCAACCGTAGTTGTCGCTTTGAACTTTTCGTAGATGTAGGAGCGGTTGTCCAAGCTGGTGGTTAAGTTTGATTTACTTATTTCGACTTTAATTCAATGATCAATTTTTGTACGATATCTGTGTACCATTCTATCGTTTTCCTTTTAATATTTGGCTCTCAACAGACATGAAATAAAACATTTAAAAATCTTGAAATTTCAAATAAGGAACCATTCATAAAGTACGTAACGCTAAAAAATGTTTTTTCGAGACCCTTCCTCCCCTCGTAAAGCTATTTGTCATTTACCAATGTACGAAGAATAACACTCTGTCTGGACCCCACTTTATGAATGATCCCTAACGTACAAAACAAAATTTATTTTAAAACCAAAGATCTGCCTTCCGGTTGGAAACATTTAGTAACAACTGTGTCTCATTTGGGTTCGGTTAGTACTAGAACATGAGGAGGACGCAATACAATAGGCAATATCAATCATGCATCTTACTCTCCACAATATTTCGTTGTGAATTATTTTGCAAATTGGATATATATTACAAAGTAAAAAATGAACGTTAGTACTGTTTGTTTAGCATTTTGATCAACAAACACAAGTTTCATAATCATAATACGTAGCATTTGGTTTCCTTCTCATTCATCATGTACAAAAATTAAACAGACAGCTCGATGCATAAACGTAAGCCAAACATCATCAATTATGAATTATTAGCACTTCATTGTTGTAAACGTGATAACCGCGTACCTGATTAGCTCACAGCACTGCAAGCATGCTTTCACGTCAATCAATACACCCATTTGCATTACGCAAGCAATTGAATCAATACATTGAGCAGTAATCTAATTACAATTATTTCTTCATAAAAAGTCAAAATAAAGTTAAAAATACGAATAAATTTTAATATTTTACAGCATTTGGTATATCTTCGTTGGTTCTTGACCTTTCGAAACATATTCCTGGTTTAGATTAAACACAACATCTTACGATTATTTCAATTGGCTTAAACATTACTCAAAATTATGGTTTGTAAAACGTAATCCAACACGATGATAGAAAGTATCAAACCAGGTTAAGGAAATGAACGATAAAGCTTTAATGAAAGAAAATGGTTGATTGCAATGATGAGTGCACTTACAACTATTTTGCTCATCATTGAAGATTTTTTTGTCATTGCAAAAATGAGATGAAACGACCAAAGAAGAATTGGTGCAATTAGTGAAAAAGCGTAAATTGCTTGCCATTTCAGAGGAGTAGCTTCCAAAAGTGGCTAATGAATGGCTCAACAATTAACGGCAAATAAAGAAATTTCGGTGATGTATGCATGCTTATGAAAATAAAGCAACTATAGTTAATTTCCTGCGAATTTGTATATAATAATTTGTAATAATGCTTGTATATGCCTGAAAACAATACATTTTAACTACTTATGTATTGACTTTTTTATGGTCGAAAACCTACAGCTTTTTGTAGGCACATTACATTACTGGCAAATGGCGTTACTTTGTTTTGAATCATGATTAACATACTTACTCACCAACATTCATGAAAAAATTGGCACACTGAGTCAGTAATCTTTCAACAATACAATCATGTTACAGTTTCATTTCTCTTTCGTTTTCTTGATTTTTGAGCTAAGCAAGGCAAGCAAAAAAAACTAGAAAAAATGCACTTTTCCCTTCGTTACGTGCACTATTATGAACACCATTCATTACGTTTATATTTTTCTACCGCTATTTTTATTGCTGCTCTGCTCATTCTTGATGAATATTTCAGGCGAAAGATTTGAGCTTTACAAAATCCTTATCCATAATGATCTCCATTTTCAAATATTTTAGCTTATGTAAGCATCCAAAGGATGATAATTTTCTATCTACAAGGCATCCACAATAATAAACATTACGCAATCATTTGCCTCCATTATTATCATTTCTCTCAGAATTTATACCACTCGCTGCGATATAAATGATGTTTCGTATTTACTTACACTTGCGCCACAGCGAGAACTGAACCCGTGTGACACAAAAAGGATAGACTATAACTAATTTGCGCAGTTTTCATACATGATCTTTTTTCCCGTCTCGAAAATTGTATGCATTTCTAATCTTGCAAATTCCACAAAACTATTGAATACAATTTTCAAAAAAATCAACATCATTTGAATAAAATAGAAGGTACAAAACAGATCAAGTAGGTACTTATACTGTAATGTAATACTTGAGGAAAATCAAAATCATATGACTTGAATGAAGATATTAATATCCACATGAAGTAGAGATGTTGATTAGGCACATTGTAAACTAGATTGGTAATCCAAGTCCACGCTCTCCTCTCCTTCAGCCCCTTGCTCAATTTCAATTCAAACCACTATTGTATTGTGATGTAATTTAATAATTTCAATTATCTCAGGGTCAATAATTGGGAATATCATTACAGTTTTGCATTGATTTTCATGCTGAAAATTTATCAATTTCCCTTTCCCCAGAACAAGTTACGTACTACTGCATTTAAGGACAATTAAACACATGCTTTCACAATAAATTATGAGGGGACGTGAGATGCTTGACAGTTCTCAGGTGCATTTTTATGAGTTTCCTTCATTATTACACACGTTGTGCAGTTGTGCGTAATGCTTATAAACATTACTTCACACATGAAAGTATTTCGAGCTATCTTCATCAACATCTTTTGCTGTCATCTTGATTTTTCCGAGGAACAACAAAAAAGAAGTTTGCAAAAAATCAGGTCATCTGATACACACAATCTGGTTTCAACCTTGTCACCTAACGATATATGAATATTTAATGCTGTAGGGAATTATTTCTAGAGTAGAGAGCCTCCTGCTCGATGTCCACTTTCGCATGACACTTGCTCGACACATGATTCATGATTCACTTAGAGGAATTTTTTACGTTATGCGAATATGCACAAGAAAGGGAAATCGCTTTTCGTAGAGCAAAAGTTGTAAAAGTGAAAACTAAAACTTAAATATCACGCGACGATGTCAATAAAATGGCAATTTCGCGCATTTGTGTTCCTGAAGATCGCGTCAAGATTCCACTTTATATGGCCTTAATAAACCTCGTTCGAGAGCTGACAAGGAACATGTCGCGACTAGTCAAACTCTAGGTCAAAGCACGAATTTACAGTAAAATTGCGAGTAAATGATCCTATCATGCTATCAATAACAATCCCAGACACGCGCCACAACACGACTTATGTATGCACGTTTTAACTGCTGCTATGTTTCACGTGAAAGTGTTGCATTTTCAAAAATTTGAAATCGCTTCCGATTAATTCCAACTCGATTTGATTCATTAATGCAATAACTTTAAAGAAGATTTTGCCTTCGGATAAAAACGAGAGTGATTGGAAAGGCAAGAGCGCTAAATCCTCATCCATTGATTTTTTTCAAATCACGTACAAGTTACCTAAGATTAGGAGATAGAACACATCAATCTTTCCGTCACTTCAGAGGTTTCTCTGCTTTTGATCAATAAAGCAAAACAATTATAAAAATGGTAAGTGTGAGGAGGAAGCATATTGAGCATTTCAAAATCTGTGAAGTACTTTTGGCGAAACACTGAAGAACAAAATTCATGCGGCACAGCGGCAAGACAGGTCTTCACAGGGGATGGTTTCATCAATCACAATAATTGTTTCTTTTTGAAATTTCTCATTCATACTAGGCAGTGTTATTCAATTTGCATGTTCATTGTTGCGAAAGGATTTAATAGAGCATTTGAAAAAAAATTATTTTTGGGACCCTATTGTGTAAAAAATAACAACAATCGGTTCATCATAAATCTAGTTCAGCCAAGTTTTTGCGTCTACCACCAGTGAGGTTTAGCTCAAGGCCGCAAACCACACAAAAATTATAACATTGTCATCTCGAATTTGTACGATTTTTTCTTATAAAGTAGAACAATGAATGAATGAATTATTATACAACAATACATAAAAAATGAGCTTGTATTTTGAGGTTTAAATTGTACAGGCTGTTGCCTTTTCTATTTTCTGCTCATCAAATGAACACAAGATGACATGAATGGACTTTGTACACGACCCCTGCATACCGAGATGAATGAACATGTGAAACTATTTTTATGTAAAAGTAAAAAAATGCGTAAATAACAGATCGTCGTGGTTTCAAATTGTATGTAAACAAAAGTTAGGTTTCCAATACGTTACTCAATATTTTCATCATGCTATTTATTGATTCTGTCTTCATAATGGATATTCTCAAGCGGGATTTGAAAGGAAGTAATAATTCACAAAAAATGTTTTCACTTCATTACCAGCAATTATGTCGATCCAAAGGAAGGAGTTCATGTGTACTATACATTCAACTCATAAACAAAGACCCAAGCCAAAACGTGAATTTCTCTTTTTTAGTAAAGAAAAATCTAATTTGATACCAGCTAGCTTACAAGATTATGGGATATTGACCAGTTCATTCATCAATGAAACACCGTGATTGTCAAACTGGCAGCCATGCAAATGAAGGCATTCAATACACCTGCAATGCCTTTCTTTCAGACCTCCTCCTTTTTTAGTATAAGTCATTCCCACTAATTTGAGAAAATGCATAGAACAGTAATTTGTAAATTGCGATGCTGAAAATTGTAAGTTAAAGACAGAGGACTATGAAAATGCGACCGACCAAGCGCCTATGTATTTTGTGACGACATCATTTCATTTCAGTGTAAAGAGGCCGGAGCTAATGTAGTAAAATGTCTTTAGCCTCTTCTTCATGCACAACTGATAATAACGTCATTTTCAACATGCACATATACTTGGCCGTTACAATATGTCCTCAAGTTTTTAGTGAAGTTGTTTGCGAAGCACTTCACAATTCCTTTAAAACTATACGACGAAGGTGTAGGCGAGTAAACATGCTATAAAAACTCCTAATCAGACGGAAAACTTTACGCTGCTTATTCCAATTTTCATTCTATTCTGAAGTAACAAGCAAAGTTCCTACACTTTAGCATGAACTAAAGAATAGGTATGATAAGGCTATTGAATGTACATACGGATGAGCCTACTGTAAAAATAATGTCATTATGAATGTACGACAAGAAGCTCTAATTGTGATTGGCATATCAACAGGTCAGCACATGAAATTACAATATTTCATAAAGCGAAGGTTCCTTGTGATGGTGATGGTATTTTTCAAATCTCTAAATTATATCAAGAGCGGGCAGATCTTGGACGGAGACCAATGTAGGTAAATGGCAGATTGTGAATGCGAATACATACATATCTTTTGCACCGTTCTGATTTTGGATTATGCAAGGCACATTATAGGCATAATATGATAGCAACAATCGAAAAAAATTTCAAGTATGCATGCAAGACAGTTTACAATGTTCTACATTGATTTACAATAGATGAAAAAATCATAAAACTTGACTACGACTTTGCTCTTGCATCTCAAATTAGTCCGACCTTAAAAACGTACAATCGCAATGCAATGTAGCGCTTCTGCAAGGTTTTTAGATTTCCATTGTGCACTACCTCCGGCGTGGCATTCGCTTATTGATTATAATATGTAGTTCAATGTGACATGCTATCATTCTGCTAAGGCCATTATTTGTGCGTCGTTCAAACTATCGGTTAAAAATACGCTTTAGATTATATTAAATTCGAAAAATATTTTCAGTCTATCTATAAGCAATAGATTGTACTTACAAGGAAGAAAAAAATCTAGAGTGTATTAGCATGATGCCTGCCTGAAAATGAAAGTTTGAGAAAAAAAGCCAACAGAGTAAATGGGATTTGCCACTTAGTTAAATTTAATTATCGCCAATTAACCTCCTCCTTATGTGCAAGACTTCTGTTGGACATTTATTGCCAAGGCATGCCTTTGAAGCGGACAAACCTTCACGAAGTCGAAGTAAAAATTAATGGACCATTTTATGACTACATTAATAATTTACTGTAATATTTTTGAATCTGTATTTATTAAGATGATCCATAAAATGTCATTTCTGAATACGACGTATCATTATTTTTCAAAGTTAAATTGTACTATAGAACAGGATAACATTTACTCACGCGCAAACTGCATAATATTATGCTTTAGCTATGATTTAATTCGAAAATTTATTAAAATTTCACCAAATTTAATGCATACTTTACCTGAAAAAATCCATTATATCTTGACATTCAATGCCAACTTACAATTAAAATTGATGAATAAAGCATAATGCACCTGAACCTCTCGTCAAAACTTTCTTAGATGTATGTTTGTATGTATTTACCTAGTTAGCAGAAAGATCCTTAGGCTACTCAACGTTGAGGTCTGCGTCTAAGTTATCATTTTTGGGTCGCGCAATCAGATTAGCCGCAACAAAATTAACAAAGCTTAAGATTTGGTATTTATTTAACAGAGATTTGACTGTATTACCTAACAGAACAGTAGTTCGCTGCACTGCATCTCTTGCGCAGAGCACTGTGAGTTTCCAATTAATGTGCGTTGAAAACAATGACGAAACGAATACATAACATGGTCATGATCATCATTGTCATAAATTAAGACTAAATTAATTCTGCGGTTTCGCCTATTCCTTTTTGTTCATATACAAACTCACGACAAGCCAAAAATTAAAAATAAAACATCCCAAGCCCCTATACAAGCCAAATTAATTGTGAAATAAATGTTTGTAAAAATGAATATTATAGTTTCTAACCTGGTACTGAAAGTCCTTTTAATTTTCTTCTGCAAGGTCCACATCTTGACGAGTTGTTTGTTCCTTCACGGATACTTTTGATTCAATTCGGAATGGAAAGGCGTTTATTGAGTAATCTGATTGGCTAATTATAAGTTGGACGAGCGATAATCAAATGTGTTAAAACTAGAACACTTTAATTTTCAAGGAAAATATATAACGGAGTAACAAATGAATAACAAAAGGCTGGTTAAAGTGCTACAACAAAACAATGATAATTTTCAATGAAAAGCGAAACAAATCAATGATAATAGATGAATCAAAAGTCCATGCCGAATATCGATAACAATGATAGCACAACTAATATTTCCTTTGCACAATCAAACACTGTGTAGAATTTCGAAAACAAATATATTGCAAATCGCTATTGAATATTGCCAGGAAATATAAGATGGCCATCAAGTCTCCCTATCATTCTCTCCTTCCTACTAAATCATATTGAAGAAAAAGACAAAAAGGAGGGCAAAAAAGTTGATGGAAGATTATGCAGAGGAGCTCCACCAAACCGACGACGACGACGCGACGCGATTTCCGTTTGAATGAGTAGTTGGTTATGTAGATGAGGCAAATAAACTCCTGTTCTCGATCTTGATGACGTTTTCGTTTCAACAAGAAGTACATAAAATAGACACCCTCTTCCCTGCCAAATTTAGTTTCGCAATGTCCAAAAAACTTGACTTCAATAAAGGTTATGTTGTTGTCCGAGATCTACTGAAAGTAGAACTCCTAAAATAAGGGATGAAGCTAGAAATGTATCCCAACAAGTACCAAAAATCGACAGCATTTAATTTGCAACAAGTATATCATATCAGTAGAGAGGTCATTATCAAGTCATCATCTCCATATTTTTAGTGCAGACTGAATGTCATTATTATGCGCATTTTGCATTATTTCCTGCTTCTCGCGTTATCTTGACCTCTATTTTTCTCTCCACGCACACACTCAACACAACCTCCATTCGAGTTTTGGTGAAGCACTTTTGATGGACTCTGGATGAATACTTAAATTGCTAGTAAATATCACTCAATATATTTCATCTTCATAAAAAATACATTATTTCTTGCTTTCATTCCTTCTTGCAAGTTTTTGGCTTCAATTCCAGCCTCGCCTTCTTCCTTCTCTGAGGAATTTTGAATGAAATATTCATATTATTTGTCAGCTTGCATTATCTCACCTTAGTAATCTTGAACTTTTTGTGAAAAATTATTCAAACAATCACTTTTTTCACAAACAAATGTTCAATATTCACAAAATCAGGGGAGTGTACATCGACCAGAGCGCTCACAAAACCATGCAAGGCATCGATTTATACAGGAGTAGATCGTCGGAGCAAAACTCGCTTTTATTGTTATAATTATTCTAATGATAAAATTGAGGCTACCAAGCCCATAAAGTTCATACAAGCCAAATTGTTTCCTACAATAATTACTATATTTTCAGGTTCAACTACAGATTTGTCGTTCGCCTGAATAAAAAAAATGATAAACAATTTCTAACGACACGTCGGGCGCATGCAAACAAGTTGGTGCATTGATGTAAAGAAAAATATAATAGCAATTACTATATCATGTAAGCAAGCTGAGCTTCAAATCTAAATCTCCAGGAGTGAAGGAATACTCAAGGTGGACAACTTACGGGAATGTGAGCCCAGCATTTTTTGTTCTCATTCTTCTGATTCAATTACTTCACCAACATCACTAGCATTGGATAAGGTAACATGTTATCTTATATTCTCTGTCATCACTATCACCATTTTCTTGTGAAGAGGGAACTGGCAGAAGAAAGGCCACAAGTCGCCCAGAATTGGCGTGGCTTCATTGTGACCGACGTTTTTGTTCTAAAAGTACATCTAAAACGTGACAAAATATGGCGAGTGCGCAACCAATAAAATATTTTAACTTGGATGGTTGGTGGGATGTTTAATAATGGTCAATCAAAATGTACAATATCTGTCATTCGTAAATACAAGCCTCTTCAACTCCGCTCTTCACAACCAACGTTATATGACATAATAACAATAATTTTTTCATACGATGATTGAAGTCAAATTAACGTTCATATTCAACAGGGTTGTCTGATGAGGTGCTGATGATTCCCTGTTCAGTACCGTTAAAAAACTTAATAGTAAATAAAAAATGTCTTTTTAATCTTTATCGGCCAACAAAGACGCAACGGAAGACTTGTTATAATGTTAGAATTACACAGACATGAGGTCTTGCTCTTGCTGTGAGGTTGTAATAATGGCTCTGACCATAAGTTAAAAAACGCTCGCCTAGTTTTACAGACCCTAATTGTAGGAGAACTTTATTCAGTAAAAAAGCACTCTCCTGTGAATTTATAAGCAACAGAGAGACTCCGTCGCGCGTCGAGAATGTAGGATATGTGTGACGTGACGTGTGTGTATGTAACAATTGATAATTAAAATCCACTTATAAAACAATCAAATCGACCGCGTATCCAATCTGTTACGTCTTTCGCATTAGCTCGTTACACAGCAGTTGTTTCTTGATATCGCCAAGAGATTATTCAGATTTTGCACGTAATATTGGTAGTAATTTCGATTTCTGTTGGGGTCGCGTTATACCGCGCCACGGCAAGGTACAGCCAGAACAATTTTGTTGATCCAATCTCACGGCTTTTATTTGCCAATATAAATACATATCCTTCCTTATCTATTCGCAGCAAGGAAGTTCCTCAGTTTTTTCTTGCATTCTACATTCGAGACGGGTGATAGAGTGACACGCTCGGCTCAGATTATCCATAAATGCACTTGTTATTATTTGCATAAAAATGCATGCTTAAAAATATAGGATTATGTGGCAACGCACGTTTTTATGTGTTTCAGTGGGAATTTATCAGATAGAGATTCCCTCACTTGAGTGCAGCTTAAATTATTAAGAAAGTACAACAGAACAGGGCAAAAAAAACACTTAAATCACCAATAACACAAATAGACAGGTAATCTTATTCAGTTTTACACTTCCTCATTAAATTGCATATTATTCTGTCACATACATATGCATTGTCGCGTTGTCTCCCTCGTTTTCGTAATAATTTATAGCATGAAAATTGATTCACTGCTTTAATTAGGGCCAGAGTAATATAAATTTTCTGATCGAATTTACTTACAAAAAAAGAAAATGGCTTTTAGAGAACCGAGTTTCTACTTCGACACAAGTAAACTATGACACCTTTTCAGAAGTCCAATTTCAATGGAGATACATTTTAAGGCTCCTTTATCCAAAAATGTTCCTTACTGCGAGGTTCTCATGAAAAATGAGTTCTGTTAGTTACAAACAACTTGAAGTATCCTTCACTGGTCACAGGTAGAAGGGCAACTGTTTTGGAGAAATCTCCTGAATAATAAGAAGCAAATATCCTCTGAGAAGGACGCACTTCATCACAAGGAATTTGTTCTATAAATATCCCTTGAATTTAAACTTGTTTCAGGATGCATTTTCTCAGAAGACCTGAAGTCCCAAACTCATGGCAATTCTGCAGAAGCGTCGTCTTTGGTCTATGTCTCCAACACAAAACGTATCCCGTTTTCATGAAACTTTCAGTCACAGAAAGATTACCTGCACAAAGGTATGAGTAAATATGTATGTTTATTAGGATTTGTTGTTGTGCCTTGACTATTGCATCTCCTGTCCTGATGGAGGTGACTGAGTAAACTTTGAAATCCCAACAACGTGCTTATGTGCGAACCGTACTAGCACTAATAACTTCTTATAATGCACAATATCATTATGATATTATTATAACTTATTTTGCCTGTTTTTACTAGAGTGTACTCACTATTGGATGTCGTCGATGAAGGAACACACTTTTTATTTCTCTTCATCTCCTTCACACAAGTTTGCAATGAAGCCGCAATAATGATTCATCGCAATACATACCTACCAAATAATCAAATGTACTTGTTCATATAAACAGACAAGCATCGTAGCCCATGCATAACTTATGCTATGGCATATTTCTAGGCCTGAAATTGCAAAGATTTTTTTTACATTTGCATTAGACTCAATTCATTCCTCCTGATCGCAATCTTAAGCTTTTCTTGTCTTCCCTTTCATTTGGCTCACATCAGTATTGATGGTAAGTACACCTTTGCTGCAAAAAAAGGTGAGTACTTATATGAAGGTGTAAATACCGCAAAAAACAAGTGATAATAGCGTGCCATGTAATAATGTATGACTGCTGCTTAAGATGCCTATTTCTGATTGCTGACTAGTAACTACTTAAGGGAGCAAGATTGCTTACTTTAGGTTTCGCTGTTCTCCTTTACCTGTACATGCTAATCAAACATATATCTCGCAAAGTTGTTGTTCTTGCTCTTACCCTTTTGACTTTTGCTTTTTGTTTACGGTTACCTACCCAAGATTTATTTTGTGAGGTATGCCATGCACTTTGTTGCATCTCTGTCTTTTTTGATAGGCATAGGCACATTATTAATGGTGAAATATGTGTTCCCTGATCCTTTATCTTATTAATGGAGTAAGGCACTACAAAGACTCCATCACGAAAGTTTGCCTCTGATTTTCAGAAGGCTTACATGAAAAATAGGAAGCATTGTTTTTTTATTCTTTTTGAATTATTCCTTAAATAAGCGTATGTATTTGGCTTTTTATCGTAAGCATAATTTATCAGTATTTCATTTTTCTTCAAATATCCCCAACCCCAGAATAACATGATTCTTGTTGTACAATGTTCTGTACTGCTGCGCACATGTGTATGAATTTTAAAGACTTATTATTATTTTTATTATTATGATTATTAGCGTCAGAATTATCTGAGATTACTGAATTTTGGAAAAGAAAATAGCAAGTTTTCTTGAATGTGGACGTACGGTAGTTAGTGATGCAGACTTTGAAACATAAAATAAATAAAAGAGTAGTTAACTTGTCGGTTCTATTGTAACGGGGCTCATTATAAGCTTGACAGATTGAAGCGGGTCAGAGAATATCACAATCACAACAAATGTCTTTTGGTCATTCACTTTTTGGCATCTTTTGATTTCTGCTTGCTTTCATCCACTTATTATTTTATTTTTATTTCGCGTTTCTGGTAATGAATTACACTTAGTTATCTCATCATCACAATCATCTTTTACTACTTTCAAAGTTTCTGGTCTAGCTTGTTAACCGTGATGTATAGATAAAAATGTGTAAATTGCTGATCATGTCTGCCTTTCTACTTACATGAATATGATGCGCATACTTTGGATTGCATTTTTTAGTCTGCATTGTTTGCAAGTTTACGTTTGCAATACATAATCATCTTCATCAATAATCTTCACCATCGGCCTTTTGCCATTGTACGTTGACAAGTATAGCTACATATCAAAAATATCTGAGAAATTTCTGTAATGAATTATGCACGCTTGAAGATATTTTCAGATGATTTTCTTTTTATCACTTAAGACTCTCACTCACTCACTCAAATTCGCCACAAATATTGGTCTGAGAACATACAATTTTTTATTGCTTTCAAAGATGTGGTGACCAAAGAGGAGGTTGTCCATTTTTTGGATTTGGATGCGCACAAATCATTTCTTGACGAGATTTAGAGATAATGGGGAGATGTGCAATCTCATTATGGAATAAACTTTCTGCCATGCATTTATTTGCAATTATTTAACATTTTATTGCATAAAATCTCATCCCTGCCAACTAGAATTTTAAAGCGGCTCACGTGATAAAAAGTAGCAAGTGTTTCGTGAATGCAAAATAATACAAAAATAGAACGCCAAGGAGTAATGTGTTTATGCCATAACTGGATTGAGAGGGTTCAAAATATTTCAACATTTACCTTCAGTCAACCAAAAAGCTTTTCAAAGATAAAAACATTGCAAAAATAATTCTTAAACTTAATTTTCTGAGAAAATAGGCACATGACATCCATTTGTAAGCTTGATGCTGCTGTTTCGACTTTACGAGGATTGAAGTATGAAATCTGAGAACGCGTCCTGAGAAAGAAAACGTGCATTTCTAAACTGAAATTCCACGGACTACCAATAGAAATAAAACAAGATTGAGATCTGAGTTTTTTGGCGAATTAATCTATGTATTTGTCTCCTCATGACAATCTCTAGGCAAAGCTTGCCCTTTGACAACTACCTAATTGCAAAAGGTGCAAAGTATTTAGTAACAGTTAGCTACCTATTGCCCGAGTATTGTTCGATGACCCAGCGTTTTAATTACTTCATAATATATCAGACGTACCTATATATTTTTGATCGGTCTTATACTCCGTCTCAAAAGCATCCTGATAGTTATAACATTGTAGTCGTCTCGAACAATCACGTACTAATTTAATGTACAAATGATGTGGTAAACAGAACATACATATTTTCTACTACACGAACTTTTTCCTCCTGCAACACCCCACAAAAAACGGATTTTTATGTATGCATGTTTTGAGGCATTCATGCATTATTTTAGGCATTCGAATTGCTTACGCAAAACGCTATTTGCACGTTCAATGACAAGAAAAAATTAGTACTTTTGAAATACAAATGTAGCGTACAAGGCTACTTAAATTAGAGAGACGATTTTTCAATATCAGCAAATCAATCTGTCTAGCGTAATATAAATAATGTGATCATGAATGATCCGATGCGAGTTAATAGTTTTTGTCCTATACGGCTAATTGTTGCTGATCGTACGTGTTCGTGCTTGCATATTTGCTCAGGAAAATCGATTAGGCCAAATACTTATCGCCCTATCTCAGGCAATATACACAAATTGGAATGAAATAGAACGAAATTATGTTGGCATATTTAAAGCAATAAAAATCAACATTTATTCTTCAGTTGACGGTCGCTCGCGAAGTCGCAGTGCTTATGCGATGGACATTAACATAAATATGGAATGCGACACTATCTAAACGCTAACATTTCATACTCAGAACGAAGGGGTCATCTAATCGGTATGCTGAACTGAACAAGGGCATGAATAATGGAATTTAAAGATGCAGTTGATCCGATCGACATTTTTAAACTAGGACCTCAGGACCTGTTATATGTAAACAGTTTATGTTATAATATACAGTAATAATCACTACAGTAGACAGATGCACTTGCTAGATAGAGAATAAATATGTTGTTGCAAGTACCACAACTATAAACTTTATTATTATGACCTCCATCATGTCACTGAAATATGTGGAAGTAAATGTGGAAAGATATGATTTCATATTAAACTTCGCAATATACACATTAATTTACTTCATATTATTTATGGAATTGTTAAATAAATTCATTAAAACGATCAGCATTAATCAAATAATTCCTTCATCCTCTGCTAGCAAGATTTAAAGTGCTTCATGATTCATGATCAATGATTAAGTTTGACTGGGCATAGTCTGAGGACAAGGTGTATGCATGTACTTTTTTGAAAAAATGAGAACGAAATGTGACTCGCTATCCACTTTTAACATTGCACTTTTACGTTTAATCCAATATCAGATGAAGACAATCGATAGCCGTATAGAAATAATTAATTGCCCACTACAATTTTTGGCGATTAATTTGATTGCTTTGTGTAAGCATAGCATAGGCACACTGTATTACGAAGGCTAAAATTCCGCTCTGCACACAAAATTATCTTATGCGAATGGTAGGTACGTATTTGCTAGTACTGCTTACTTGAATACACCCCTCATCATGAGCATAATATGATTGGAAGTAGTAAGCAGGTAGTTATTCTTTAGGGTTCAAGTCCATAAAAAGAAACCACTATTAACCTGATTAAGGAGAATACAAGAAAACAAGATGATGGTAGAAATAATTACTTATTAAGTTTTTCGCCAGAATGATCACGACGCTTGGCTAGTTCGATTTTACCTTCACCATCAGCAAACCAAGCTCTCTGATCATTCAGTTCTCATTTAAGGCCGCGATTATTCGGAACATTGAGGCATTTCACGTTACTTTATTATTATTATCGACTGCTATAAATACAGTCATTATTTAGTCGTACCAATACTGAGAACAAAAGGGAAAATCAACGTTTCGTTCTCGACGAACAGCTTTGAATGATGGGCTAGTGGCAGCTTGGTCAACAATGAAGATAACTGTCTAAGCTGCGCTTGCTTGCTTGCATGCAAGATGCATGCAGTCTATCAAAAGTCAAGAAGTCGCCGGCGTGTTGTTGTTGGTCAGTCATCGTCATCACTACCATCCGCCACCCACCCATTTCTGATGCATGAGTAATTTGACTTGACGGCTTCAGTTGGCTTTGGCTTTGAACAAAATCATGCTTGTTTTATTTACGCCAAGTATCCATTTACAGTTGACTGCTTCAAAAATTATATCTTTCGTGACATGCGCGTGACTGTTACTACCTTTTGACTTTGCATCTGCATAAAAGAATATTTTTATTGGAATATTAGCCAACTAAATAGCAGTTATCTAGATCATAATGATAATTAACGTAGTAGCGTCATTAGACTCGACTCCCTCGTTGGCTGTAAAATAATTTGCAACTATTAGAATTTTCTGCTTAAAGGCAAACATGAAATATTATGGAGTTATGTAGTTGTTAGATGCAAGTAATTACAAAATCTTAATAATCTATAATTTTGGAGATTTTTTG
Source organism: Seira ritae (assembly GCA_027744415.1). NCBI lineage: Eukaryota > Metazoa > Arthropoda > Collembola > Entomobryomorpha > Entomobryidae > Seira > Seira ritae. The sequence continues at coordinate 29,314 of JAHZNI010000015.1, forward strand.
AATGTTAACAATGTAAATAAAAAATTTATGCCATGATAAACGGGTTGGATAAAAGGTTACATTATGCACCACGCTATCGGTCGCTTGAAGGAAGGACATTAGTTTAGGAGGAAGATGCGTGGCATTCAAAGTTCGCTTTTTAATTGTAAAAGGTGCGTTGAATGTTTTACAAGTCCTGGTTTGAGATTGCTACAGCTTTGAATTTGAATTAATGAACTTTCTACTCGTTGAATTTTTTCATAGTCAAACTTCCTCCTGAATGCTCATCATCAGTGTATGCATCGCATGCGTAATCAACTGAATTCCACCCATCTCAAAAGCTATAATGGCTTAAATATTCATTAATTTGTGCATTTTTATAAGCCAGAAGAAACCTTAGATATCATTTAGTAATGGCGAAGTTAAATTCATAATTCGGTACAATTTGGAAACGAACATATCAAAAATAGGAGGACTTTGAGAGCGTAATAAAGACTTTTCTGAAAGACTTTCTTGTATGACGTGACGGGTCGAAATAATTTATCATTTATGTAATTGTCGATTCTTCGAAATAAATTGAGCGGAAAGTGGGAAGATAGCCATTCCCTTATGCATACAACGCATTTGTGCGAATTTATGCGACGAAGAGACAAGAGGCTTCTTTGAAGCTTTGCTTCGGAATACTTGGCATTACGAATTTCCACGAAGCGAGCTCTAATGCAAGGAAATTGGCTGGACTTGATTTAATCTAGAAGAACAAGTTTGCTAATATTTAGCATAAGTACATTTTTATCGTCATAATATTAATAGATGTTTTGAATTTCTCAGAATGACTCCATTAGAATCGCTTTTTGAAACAGATTTCGATTTTATAATTAAGCAATCTCGTAAGAAAACGTTTGCAGTGAAGAAAACACCAGTGTATTCAGTATTTGAACAGCCCAGGGACTTCCGCGTGACGTCAGTGTTTTATCCACTGATTAAAATAACTCAATTAATGGGAATATGCCCAATCAGAGCAGTTAAAGATAAGAAAGGTCACGAATTTAAATTTTCTTGGACCTCCGCTCCCTTATTAGCATCCGCACTCTTGTTCCTCTTCTTTGGTTTCCTTATAACAATGTGGATCTTGAATGTTATCATAAATGTGGATTTCCCGTTTCGAATGTGAAATTTAACTAACGAGTATTATAATTGTCATATTTTTAAAACTTTCATCGTCTAACGTGCTTAATCATTCATTATTCTTTTGTATGTATGTAGCTTCAACGCTGTTGATCAAGAAAAAAATTGGATAAGTGAAAAGGTTTTAAAGGGATCTGAACTGATTATCATTTTGAACAAATTGATAAGAGTTTCTCTGCCAATTGGCGCATGGTTCCAAGGTATTCTTCAATGGTTTAATGTGCGGAATCTCTGTCAATTCCTAAATGACTGGCCAAGATTTCTACAACTGTTTGAGTTGACATTTTCACCGTATTACAAATCCAAGTTCAACATGAAGAGGACAAGGAACTTAATGTGCTTCATTTGGTTGGCTCCGGTTGTAATTTTGCTAATAGCTATGCGGCCTTCTAGTTATTTTCATGGCTGGGCTGCTGTAGTTGCGGCTGTAGCGGGTTATGTGCAAGTAATTCTGGTGATTGGAATGCGCTCCATTTCATATATTCGGGATTTTTTGCTTCTTCATTCATTATCTGTATCCTACGAAGAGGTAAAAATAAATCGATGGGTAAAGATTTTATGGGAACAGAGCCTATGAAAATTACCATTCTTAATGCCTTTTGCCTCACTGCCAGATTTTGAATGGAATCAAAGAGAGGTAAAAAATAAATCGATGGGTAAAGATTTTATGGGAACAGAGCCTATGAAAATTACCATTCTTAATGCCTTTTGCCTCACTGCCAGATTTTGAATGGAATCAAAGTGGAGTATAGCAAATGTGGGAAGATCATTACTCGGGAGCAAGGTAATAGAATAAAACATTATTATTTGATCGTTGATGGAATCAAGAAAGAAACATCGATCAAGAAACTTAATTGACACTGGGAATGGAATGTTTGTTTTCATTGCAAATTCAAGTCCGAAAATGGATGGAGCTTTTAGGCTTCGTTCGTAAGCAAGCAACACGAGTGGAACATTTTTTAAGTTTGCACAACCTTTGGTCAATATTTGAGGTCTTCATGTCGGTTTTGCTAATACTGTCAATGGCCGTGTTTCTGTTTATGAACAATGCCCTTGGAGGGACGGTAGGTGGGAACTTTTTAGCATTTGCTATATTTTCCACATCGTTCTTTACAATTTCATTGTACTGGAAAGCGTACATGGCTGAAGATGTCTCCAACAAAGTTAGTTTCAGTCAATTATTATTAATATAACATAACATGTCGGGTCGCGTGCTTTTGACTTTTTGTCCCAAATTGTTTTTACCTAGGAAGAAGCTATTGCGGAAGAAATCATAGAAATGGAGACAGGGGATGATGACTGTGAGACTAGGCTCGAGGTACAACATGATTTTGCCATACTTTTTACAATCAAAAATATAGTATGTATTAAGTAAACACAGGCGCGGTTCTCAATTGTATTTTAGATGAAACTAATTTGCGACTTGATCTACAATGATCCTATCAAGATCCGAGTGGGAAACATGCTGACATTAAACAAGCGACCTGCTGTTAGCGGTTGGCTAAATACTACTGCAATCATAATGCATCTATCTAATTTATTATTCCTTATCATCTAAGTTTGCTGAAGGTTACGATGTATTTATTAATTATGTTTACATTGGTTTTCAGTTTTTCAGCCAGCTTGCGTCTTATCTGGTCGTCATTCTGCAATTCACTAAAACTTAAAAGGAGAATCTACATGGATAGATAGTCAAGTAAAAGTCGCATGATTAGTGAGGGTTATAAACGTATTGTTAATGTACCTACGTAAATATTTACAGAGATAGCCAGACTTTACTAAAGTCTGCTTTTCTCTGATATATTTATATATAGTTAATGTTTGCACAGAGTAAGATGATAGCCGAGCTGCGTCAAAGGGTCTAGATCAATTACCTACTAGTCTAAGCTATCAAACAGCGTAATACTACATCGATAAAAGCAATTAGCATAGATAATGAATTATACTGTTATCATTAATAACATGACTGAGTCACTGCTAACATTTTGCACAATAAAGCAGAATCCACATATTATAGTAAGCAAATTTAAATCCAAGGAATTATTTGTACTTTTCCAACTATTGGGCACTTGAATTTAACCCATATTCTTTTCAAATCAAAATAGAAAACGTTTCTCGTAGTTTCTAGTCCTCCAAAAATGAAGACCATTGACAGAAATTTTCGTTTAGCAGCCACATTGGGGTATTATCTTGGAATTTTCCCATGTACTAATATTTTATTGGAGAAAGAAAATGGAAAGTCTTCTTCTCGTGCCCCGCGTTACGTCTTTGTTCCTGTTTTAATAAGTGTTATAATTTGCATATCATCCGCTGTTGGTGCGGTATTTGCTATCAACGTCTACTTCAAAGAATTCCGTACCATTGATAACTTACCGCTTTCCGTCACGGACAGCTTTGCGCTTAAGTCATTCTTGTTAACTCTTTTGATATCCCGAGCGTTTACTCCCGTGATCTGTATACTGAAGGCAAAATCAATGGCATTTTTAGTTCAGAAAGTGGCCAAATATGACAAAGTATTTGGAGTCGGAAATAAAATACGCGTGATAAATTCTTCATTTCTCTTTTTGTCTCTGGTCTCCATAGCTTATCTAGTTTTAAACGCACTGGTTGCTTGCCCTGTAATGATTGATGCATTCAAGACAGATGAATTCCCTACACTTCCTAAATTGTTAGGAATAAAAAGCCCAATCATACAGTTCATGCATTCTTTTTCTGGACGAGTGTATGGGGAAATCAGTATGATTTTCATGCTTTACGGGACCTTATTTTTTGGAAAAGCAATCAGAGAGAGGTTGGACGAAATACAATGCAGCTTATTTGAGAGGAAAGTTATTCGAAAACCAGAAAAACTATTGATTGAGGTTGAAAACAACGATATAACGAGAAATTATGAAAGCGAAACAATTGCCGTTGACAATGTAAGAATATCAGCCAAGAAGATGGTTTTGTTGTATGAGATCATGAAAGACTATCAAAGTACTTTTGGAACCTTCATCTTTCTCTACATCAGTTTTTCTATACTAATACTTGTGATGACATTCTATTGCCTGACTGCATTCATCGTTCATATTAATCACAGCACGATTGAAATAATCAAGACATTTGAGTTCATATCAATGCTGATGGCCGTCTTTATAACTTGTCTTCGCTTAACAGCCTTTATTGAATGTGGAGAAAGTTTGATGAACGTGGTAAATCGAAGATTGTAAAATTATAACGCATTGGTCAAGCAAACATTCGTGTTATACTTTAATAATTTTACATTTATCTTTCAGGGGAAACGCCTGGCTATCAAAATTTCTCTGACTGACATTGCTGGATGTGATCAAGTAAGTGTTGCTGTTGAGTCAGACCTAAAGCACCTGGAGAAAGTTGCAAAAACAACAGACTTTTCTTTTAGCGCAAGTGGATTCTTCAAACTTAATCGTCAACTAATTTCTTCGGTATAATCACAAAGAATTTAAATTAATTTCCAACTTACTAGTTCTTAAATCAATTGCATTCGTCACTTTTAAAATTTCCTTTCAGTTCCTTGGTTCGATTGTGACCTTCACTGTTGTTTTGACGCAATTTCGAGGAAATGACGGAAAGCTGAATTATCATGCTAATCCAAACATTAGCTCCGCCTTATTAAATACAACTTGAGAGTTTGAGCTGGAACGTTTTTCTATGCATATGTAAGTGATTGGGTTGATTGTAGTTTGGATGCAGTTCCTTTTATCAAGGAAGCTAATTCGCCTAAAAATAGATAATCCTTGGAATAAATACATTATGGCACGTTTTGTGTGTCGAATTTAGCTAAACATACAATTAAGATAAACAGATATGTCGCATTATGTCACTACAAGACATATCCATTAATATAAATAGTGTGAGATGAAATGTTAGACAAACGAAACGTTCCTGTAAATCCTTTTTCTAAAACTTAATAAAAAGCATTTTTCATTGCATCATTTGAAGTTGTTCTGATTGTAGCAGACCTTGTAAAAATTAAAGTAAAATTACTTGATTCGCAAACAATGTTTGAAAACTGCAAAGCGTCCGTATTCAAAATAT
>JAHZNI010000016.1:0-21044 GCA_027744415.1 Seira ritae
ATCCACTTACCTACCTACCCACTCACTCTCAGTTTTGGTGGTCTCTGAGATTTTCATTCGTTCTTTTTTTCTCTCGTGATTCTGCTGCTACACAACATATGATTACTATTACTAGAAACATTTATACATTGTTTCTTTGATATCCTTCTCATCAGATCTAATTGTATTACAAGCATTGTTTTTCGAAGGCTGAAAATTAGAAGGAACAGAAGGATCATTTGATCCTCCTGATATTTGCTCGCGCTCGTTAAGATTCATAATAATTACTGTCAGAGTGGAGAGCTGGGGAAGAACTTGAACTGAATATAAAAACGATATAAAAATCACGAGTTCTCATCTTCATTTCCCGAATAAGCATTTACAAATGGAATGAGTCGAAGTCGAGAGTGGATTGTGGAATAAGAATAGCGAGCGTGCGCTTCTTGATATTCGTTTTTTTAGCAAATACGCGCCTTTCTATCTCATAATCATCATTAAAAAGGAGATAGATTGTAATGTAACGGAGTGGAGTGCATCTCTCAGCTATTATTTGATCTGACATTTTTGTTAAAACATTCAAGTTTGTGAAGAAGGAAACCCTAAAAAAGGAGGAGGAAAAAGGAAAGAGAGGACGATAAAAAATCACGAGTTCTCATCTTCATTTCCCGAATAAGCATTTACAAATGGAATGAGTCGAAGTCGAGAGTGGATTGTGGAATAAGAATAGCGAGCGTGCGCTTCTTGATATTCGTTTATTTTAGTAAATACGCGCCTTTCTATCTTATAATCATCATTAAAAACTAGATAGATTGTAATGTAACCGAGTGGAGTGCATCTCTCAGCTATTATTTGATCTGACATTTTTGTTAAAACATTCAAGTTTGTGAAGAAGGAAACCCTAAAAAAGGAGGAGGAAAAAGGAAAGAGAGGAAGTTTCTTTAACAAGGCGATTTAATCAAAGCGAAAGGAGTCTAGAGTTTTGTGTTGCAAAATAGATAGATAGACACCAAACACAAAAGTTCTTAAAAAGGAATTTTTCACATTGCATTCTATGCTTGTGTCGTGTGCGAGCGAACAAAACAGGTTAGAGCTGTGACTTGACTTCTTTTGTGTTGTGAAAAAAGAGATTCGTTTACATTTTTTCCTTGTGCTACTACACACTACTACTACAGTTTTGTAACGTGGTTTCTGCTCCTTGACTTACTTGACTTCGTTTTTTTTACCATCACCGGAAGATCATTATCAGCGAGTCACAATCAGAAAACTTTTATGCTTATTACGCAGGAATTGCTACAAGAAAGTTTGAAGTTGAAGCACTGAATAAAATAATCTGCTTTATTTACCCCCACCATATAAAATCATTTCGAGACACGTTTTTCTGATTCCCCAGAAATTATTTTGGGAATTTTCCTTCACTTTTTTTCATGCCACCATCATCATTATCATATCATCGCCGGTGTACTCAACAGAAGAGAATCACGCAAGATTTGCATGCTTAAATTAGGTACGAGACTTTGAAAGTTGCTGTCAGTCTAATAGAACCCTGAGCAATCATACATTTCAGCAGTCAACTCAACTCCACTTCTGTCTTTGAAAAAAGTGCGTGAACAAGTTTTGCTCTGTTTGATCTGCAAATTTGATTGATGTCAACGAAAATATCGAGAAAAATTTATGGTAAAAGCATAATTTTCATTTATTTTACTTTTCGTAACTGCAATAATGATTATCAATAGCCGGTTTTGCACATTTGCTTTAGGAATTCATTGCGATTTTTTTCTGAATTATTTACTCAATGTCCTAGCCCGTTTTTCTCTTGTTAGAGAAACCTGATTAGGAGTAGGTAGTAGGTACGTTGCCAATTGCCAATTTATTTGATTTAGGTAAATCGACAATCAATATGATAGTCAGTTACTATTATTGTTTCTTTTACAAAGTTATGTTAACTGCAAAGTATCAAATGATCTGTTTCACCTTTTTTGTTCATCAAAAATTGAGAAAGGGAATCTGGCATGCATTGTGCATGTAATGTAGGTATAGCAGAGAAATAAGTTGATGTTGAGAGTAATAAGAGTTTAGGAAACACGAAAGCACAAAGCACATAATAACGAGCTGAGGTAAATTTTTATTGACCAAAAAAGTCGATTGTGTTTGATTGATGTTAAGTGTGGACGCAATCCATCTATCTAATGTACGATAAGAATAGGGAAGAAGAGAAAGGAGTTTTTTGATGTTTTTCTTCGTTTCTGTTTGCATAGTCAGTTTTTTCTTGATAAAGGACATCATCAGTTTTATCCATATAGGAAAATGTGTAGTATAGTCCTTAATGTGTGATATCATCATCGGTTTTTTTCTATCTGTAACAGGTATCGATTCCCACTCAACCCATATCATCTTGCCGGATCAACACGTGCACTTATACTACATGCTTGCGGGGTGGTAATGTTTGAAGAAGCTCCGTGTAGGAAAACAAGGTGAAGCCACAGAGGTCAAGAGAAACATTATTTTTGTCTGTGAACGAAATAAGCTGTTTCTGTCAGCCTCAGTCTCATGAATAAATAAATGTATTATAGTACATGCATTACACTTACACACACGTGAAACTTTATAGCGTGTCCTCCTATTTTTTGCTGTTCTTGTTCTATCAAACTACTGACTTCCTGCAGAGCGTAGAGAAAAATTGAGAGAAAGAGAAAAGTAGCTCATGACTAAATATTTTACCGTACTACTAATTTTATCCAAAAACCAAATTCAAAGGAATAGAGAAAAACCGCAGGTCTGCACTGCAGCAGCGTTCTTAGGCGGACCTTAAATTTCAGTGAACTTTTACTTTTTCACCGCTAAACGGTACTGACAAGTTTTTTGTTCTGTTTCGTGAACGGAAATTAATTGCCTTGCCGTGCCACGCGAAGAAAAATCCCACCGCTACAATGGCGTACATGGCAGAGTCAAATGGAGCCAAACGATCAAAATTGGATGAAGACTCTAGGGTAAGTTCGAAACTCTCTTTGTCGATACATTTTATTTATAGCTTTTTAATTTTTCCCTATGCCTAAATGAGTATCACGTCATTTTGCGGTGGGCTTATAAGTTATGGTTTGTTGGTTTTCGCTGACGATGCAGTTCCTTCTTATCACATTCGTTCGCTTCCTTGATTTTTGCATGTCATCAAAACTTCGCCTCTTGCTTTGATTTTTTTAAAAGTATGTAAGTATATTTATCTGTCTGCCTGATATCACATTAAATATTTTGCTTCATTTCGAATTAGGTTTGCTTTTTGTTATCTCATGTGGATATATGGTATATAGCTTTGCGAAAACTCATTAGTGATCCATTTATTTTCCAATGGGTTGCTTCTGCACTGTCATTGAGGTAAACAAGAGCACAATGTATTTTTTAGCTTTTACTTTAATTATTTTTATTAAGCTTTCTAAATATGCCTACTTAAAGTAAAATGAAAACCTTGAGCATTTACGGGTTTTCGTTTTTATCATGATCTCATTCTCACAACCAACATCCAATTTTTAGGACCTTTTCGTGTTGCTTCATGCTGACAATGACGACATCTTTATGAAAGGAACTTCAAAGAAGACAAAGCCGTGGGGCTTTACTTTTTGTAATTCTTTAATTACGTCCTGAAATCTTAAATTATGCTTATCCTGTCTATCTCAATTGTGATGCATTAAAAAAATTCAAAAATTTTCATGCGCCAGAAACTGCGAAAACATCTTAATTACTTTATCTAAAAAAGTGAATGTCTGTCTGCAATTTTCTAATCTAATCTTATACACAGTCCTTCCTCCATCTTCGTTCGATATCCAGTTCATATGTACTTTGAAATTTGTAAACAAGAAACATTTTATTTTGGATCATTGACATTATGCTGATCTGAACCAGTCTTAGTCTTAAATTAAAACCTACAAGTAACTGCAGTGCACAAATTGTGCAATAATGTATCGCAAATGGAATGATTCGATCTCAGGAAAGTGCATCGATGTCGATGTCATTAAATTTGATGAGATAGGTCGGTCTTTAAATTTTTTTCGTCTGCCTCAAATCAATGCATTTAGGTATGTATCTGATCTGATCCGACGAAATCATAATCATTAGAGATGTTAGATTCGTGAATCATTCCTCTTGACAAAGGCTACAAAGCAATATTTTTCCCCGTCACCTCATCATCAGTCTCAATCAAAATAAAATCATGTAGAATTACAAACGAAAGTGATATGAATTTGAAATTTGAACATGCAACATTGCTTAAAAATGAAAATACTATCATGTTTCACTAGGGTGCTTTGTACTATAGCCGTTCCTTGAATATTTCAAATGATATCATCCTCCAAAGGATGTATGTACAATGTACATGTACTACAGATCATCAGATCATACATGGATGTGGTTATATCCCTATAAATGTTCATTATATCATATTACTGCCATACAAGGTTGTTGATGTCACTCAGAAAACTTAAAATGACAGTTTCAAAAAATGGAGGTGACTCTATCAAACTTTTATCGCCATTGCATATCCTTCTTCTTCTTCCCATTTTGTTTTTCAAAAGTGCACTTTAAATATGACGTGTAATCTCATTTCGCACGTTGATTTGCTTCATGTTGTTTGATGCTCTTATTATTATTCAGCAGTGTTCTTTTTTGTCTTGAGAGAGAGAGATTGAATGAGGATTTCGTTTGGTGGTTGTACTTACATACTAACCAAGAAAATCGTGCCCTTATTTTTATTGCCTACTCGTTTCTTTATAATTCAAAAAATGTCTCAGAGCCAGAACCAGCAGAGCTCTACTCGTTCTCAATCTCGAAAAGTTTTTTTCATGATAATATGATGATGATGTCTTTTGCATCCATATAAAAACATGCGTGTCATGCGGTGACTGTGGTGCATCTTGATTTATCAGGAGGAGTCTCTTGTTGCACTGCACTTATCTCATTTTTCTATAGACTTCCTTTCCTAGCTTGCCTTGGGGAATAATGAGTGCTAGTATTGCCCCAGAACAACACATGCACCACCACCGCTGAGAGTGACTGATGGGCATCCTGTTTATGCTGCTTCTGAATTTTTTATTGCTTCATCTTAAGAGAAAAAGGGACTGTTGCTTATTAGATTCACTAGTGAAATGGGTAATATTAAATTTTTAAAGAGATGTGTAGTGTAGTCGCAGTCCTGCCTTTCCTGTGGAAAGGGGTTAGGTTGAGCAATAATGCTTTACTTTAAATTGCATCTTTGATGTATCTACCATTTCGTTAGAAAGAGGAAGTCGTCGAGTTGTTTTTGGGCGTTGGCCACTTCTTTTTATCATTTTATTTGCTGCGGGTGACGCACAATCATTCCTGTCACCGTATTCTTATCATCTTTTCTGTTACGTTTTTTTTTCGTCCATATGTTTTTCCTCTTAGGATTATTATTCAACCTTTCATTTCGGCTCTACCTTGTATAGTATGTATTCTAACGAATCAATGGCATAGCACGCGTTGTTGATGATGGCGTCGTGGTGTGCTGCTCCTCATTTTTGGTAATGAGGCACGAGACACGTTTAGATTCTCATCAACAGTTTGTTGAAACTCAATCACTTAGCCAGGAATTAATCGTAATGGGCTTATTGACAAAGATTTGCATTTGAATGCTTCTCACGCTTGCTCGCGCTAAGAACTTGTCTACTTCAGTTCGATGCGATGTATGATGTGATAGTTTTACCTGCTGGCAATTTTTTTCGGGATAATTAATGAGATAGATTTTAGCATGCAGGGCTGACGGATATGCAGCCGTATTTACTTTACTTGTTGGAACTTGGCAGTGAATTGAAAATTGCGCTGACTGGCCCTCTCATGGCGTTTCACAGATCATTTCTTATCCGCTGCAGAATCTTGATTCCTCACGACTTTTGTGAAAGTACAAAGAGTTACTTAAATAATGACCATAACCAAATCAAAAAATTAAAAACATAAAAGTGGTCCGTTGGTACTGTAAGTACCAGAGAGTCGTTCTCGAACGAAATAGTCATTTTTTCGAATGAATGCACACTTTTACATTTTTACCTACCTACGTCCTCTCTGATATTTCTTAATCGATTCAAGGTCTAAGCATGAAGTTCTCAAGTTAATGACTGGTTTCGAATAATAAAAAGTTCTCCTACGTACATATATTCATATCTCAACTGTAGAACTAATTTAGTAGAAATGCAAAGAGAAATGAATAAGTAGTAGGAGGCAGAAATCTAATAGAATCATAATTACAGCCTATGCTTTCAAAATGAATGTGCTTATGGCAGAAAAATTAGGATGGAACGAGAACGTGAGGATGAGATTGAAGTACAAATGGAAGGTTTTAAAAGTCTTTTTTGGGCCAGGTATATTATGCCTAGGTACATATTGCAAGAAAAAAATGAATACCTATCCAAAAGAAGTGCAATGGCAATATTAAAGAACGTTTCGTAATCCATTATGTGATAATAATTTCTTCTGCCTTTATCGTGAGAATTAAAAATTGTATTTTGTTACACACCATTGCAATCGGTGGAGTTCTTGAAAAATTTCTTATCGCGAATGTAAACCGGACGGAGAGTAGTAAAAAGTACGTAATAAGAATCGAAGGGTATTTTAAGACTGCTCAATTATGATGAACATGCACATTAAGCTTCAAATTAGGCTATGATATTTTCATCGAAACAATGGCTTTTTCAATTTGAATGCATTATTTGTTGCAGTCATGCATGATACATGTTTTTAATGCCTACTGCCTACCTCTACCTATGTGTCAGCTTTTGAATGCGGAGGAAACTAAATCGAACGGAGTGTCTTTTGATTCGGGAAAAATTTGATTCATTGTTAATCCTGTCACTCGAAAGTTGCAAAAATATAAGTACATTGTATCATTGTGCGTGCAAACCTGCTGTAGCCAAATCCGTGTTTCGTTTGCGAAAAAAGAAAAGAATGATAAATTGGCTAAACTGTAGTAAAATCTAATGAAGGATGATGATGATGAGAGGAAAGGCTTATCTCAGTAACTTAAAAACATTTTGTGTGAAGATGATAAAGTAACGAAAATTGAAGGCTCTATATACTCTTCATTAAATTAGATTAGGTTGAAAAGCCTCGTGCACTTTAGAATTTTTCATATGGACTAGGCGCTGGCGAACAAAAATATTCTAGTTTTGGTTTAGGCTGAGCAAAATTGCCCATCCTATTGGCTTTTAAGGCGGAGGAAGGATTTACAGCTCTGTTGACATCAAACAAATTTTGGATGAAGTGACTGACTTGATGTTGATGGGGGCTGCAATATTTTGCAAATGTCGTCAAAACACATCCCCGAACAAATAAAACAATTTTCAATCCAAACCAAGGCTAAAATGGCTCTTCTGTTTTTGAAGTGACAACCAGCAGCCAGCCGCTTGCTCAAGTTGTTTTTTTACTAGAGCTGCAATGCTGCAATATTAAATTACCATATGGGATGACAAAAAGTTAGTGTTCAGTGTTCACGTTCACGAACAATTCTTGCATTCTGAACAGCATGAAGCAGCAGAAACAGCTACTGTTTCAAATTACAAGCTTTTATTTTACCTACGTGCAGTAGCACTATAATATGTAGTGGTAATCCAGCTTGAAGCCTCTGGCAAAAATTAAAATAAATGCTCGAAAAAAATAACAATATCGCATCACACACACTCTCTCTCCACAAGAAAAAAAGCCTAAATGGACGATGATGATACTAAAAGATTGTATCGCTTTTATTGCTTTGATGATAACGTTTTTACTGTTGCATGTTTTGATGACGACGGTTATAAGTGCTTTGCTTCTTTCTGTCTGGTGGGCAATTTGCAAAAAGAAAAAATAAGAATTGGGGTAACTTTTTCTATTTCATGCTGGCGTGCATGGCGTGGCTGTAGTCACTAAAATGTGGTATTGGTCGTTTCAATTTTTTTTTTGCAAATTTGGGAATCGGACGTGTATTGTTATGATAATAACATAAATTCGAGTGGAGATACATGAGTATGGCTTGGTTTCACTCCTTTTTGCCGATGTAAAGTAAGGAAAAATAGACGGCGATCGCATGTCCTGTCCTTTCTAACAGTTTTTAAGCCTATTGAAAAGTTGATAGTCATGCTTACTTTAATTTTAATGCATTAAAGCTCTTATAGTACTTAAAGGAACACTTTCTTGCCTTGCGACTATTTTAAAAATGATTTTGCAGAAAAAAGTATGTAGATCTCAACTGAAGTCATTTTTTTGAGAGATTCTACATTGTAATATTATTCTTGCTCTAATTGTAGAAAAGTTTTTATTGTAATGCATGAAAAACATGTCATACACACTACAAGTCAGAATAATCAATTTCGTTCTTGCGATATGCATAAGTAAGTAGGGTAGAAAAAAATGAAAGATATCGTAATTTGCATAATGTTTTACAACATGATTGATGCATAACGTGATCACAACGAAATGCGAGTTGACTTTGACTTGACTTTTGCCTCTCTGGCTGACAAGAATAGGGTTGGCAAGAGGAGAGGGGAATATCGGATAGGATTACCTAATCAATGAAATTCTGATATGGCATTTTTCTCTGAAAAAGAAATGGCTAATTTAAAATTTCCACATCTATTGACTATTGACCTTACCAAGTTTGGATGTGGATGGTTGAGTTTGTGAGATCAGGGCTTGACCAGCTCGGAATTAATATCTCGTTTTTTTCTCTGCTGAGGTTAAAGCAGATGCATCACTCATTTCCTTAAAAGGGCGACAGAAATAATGGTTTTTTATGGAGGAATGATTCACAGACCTGAAGAGTACAATGTATGTATGTACATGTACATGTACTGTACATTTTTTCCAAGTAAAAATTAAATTATTTTGCTTATGGTGAGTGTAAGTGATGATAATAATGTGAAAATGTTTAAAACTAAGTATGTTTGAATTTGAGTTTGCAATTTTTTTCGCTTTGTGATTTTCCCTTGCGCGAAAATATATTATATATGCAGCGAAAAAGAAATGAATTCCGTCTTCTGCCATTGCATTGTTGTTTAAAAGGCAGAAAGAAACCTTGTTTCTTTTCGCCCTGCCTTATGATTATCTACCATTTCTGTATTCCATCCATGTAGGTGGAAGCAAAGGACATGAGTCGTTATTGTTGTTAACCGCGTGTAATAAAGACCTTCATTCGCTCGGTCGCGGTCGCTATTGAATTTATGGTTTATGGTCGTCATCAGTTTTAGACTTTTGAATTCGTCAAGTGAGAGGGTTACATAAATTGTTTCTGTTTGAAAGATACATTGTTTAGAGGAGTATCCATACACACGCCACCACCATACCAGCCCCATGCCACAGTTGAACTCGAAAATGTATCCTTCGTAATGACTTTGTTAATTGGTCCATGTAGGTATGTTCCGTAGGATGTACTACTACTCACATCATCTTTCTGCCTGACAGTGAACAATTAGAATTGTGTAGCACTGTAGATTGTAGATGTGTGGCTAATCAAGGACTCTCATGAAACATGATAATTCTGGGAGATGTTGGAAGTTTTTATGGCATTTGTTAAGGAATTTGTAATTTTGTGTTTCAAATCCCATGTTGCTCAGCCTTCACTATAAAAATTTTTTTATGGCTCACAAACATAACATCATTTGTTACGGGGCTCATCCAACAAACTTTCAATTTTTGTGTCGTAAATTTCAAATCTTTGTAATTTGGCGCATAACAGACATAATTGAAAAAGTCATAGTATAAGTATAATATAATATGAAAGTATATTTAAGCAAAAATGACTTTTTTAATGTATCAGTATAAAATGGTTGTAAATTATTGCTGGTGTCGTAGGTGGGAACTTGTGTCTGTGTGACGTGACGAGAAATAAATCATGCCTTACAGGGAGGATGGAATAAAAAGTTGGGAGGAACGGTTGTTGGAAGATATTGCTGGTGTCGTAGGTGGGAACTTGTGTCTGTGTGACGTGACGAGAAATAAATCATGCCTTACAGGGAGGATGGAATAAAAAGTTGGGAGGAACGGTGGTCGTTGTTGGAAGACAAAAAAAAGTTTGCATGATTGTTCTTAAACTTAAGATACATGTATGCATCCTATCCTTATCCTTATCCTTGGCCACCAATCTTCTCGGTTTTGGACAGTGGCCGGCTGAAACCATCTTTACTGTTTTCATGTATGGAATATTCAAGGACCATGGTTATGGTAGCTTTTCATCATTTTCGATGATGTCATTGATTTTCGAAAAGATGCTTAGTAGGCTTACATTTCATGAATATTTAATTGTTAGGTTTCAGTTACAAAGCGTGTCATGTCAGAATTAGGGTGACAGTGAAAACCCAAAGTTTGAAATATGTTGGCATTTATTGGCATTATAAATTACTACCGCATAAATTATAATTAATATTTAGCTTAAAAATATGCAATAAAGAAAATTATAAGGGCCCTGTTCTGTCGGATGTTTTGAAAATCGTGTAAAAACCGTTCCCACCCCATCTCCATCCCCACGCTACACAGCCAAATTCTGGATAACTTGTTCAAAAAAATTTGGCAAACTGTGGAGTTTTAGTTTCAGGTATAAATACATGCACATACATCAAAGTTACATCAGTGCTCATTTACCTTACAAAACATTTCAATCTAAAATGTAAACAGACGAAATTGTTAGAAGTATGGCACCATCCAACCTCCCCCATTTCTATTTATGACAGTAGGTGGAACTTTGGACTGGCTAAATCTCAGCCACCGGCAACAACCATATAATTTTCTTTTTAATGTATTTTTTCCTCTCAACCTTGTTTGCTTGCGTCACACTAAAAAAATTTCAAGCTTTACAATTAGTTATTCCCAAATTAAATTACGTCGGAAGGCCGCGCGGAAAATAATTTGATGTTCAAAATATGATGTTCTCAGCCACTGCCTACTTACCAAAATGAAACCGCGCATATTTTGAAAAAGGTTTCTTGATGACGTAATGAGCTCGAAAAGCAATTAAAGTAGACAGTTTTGCTTTTGCATTTGGTGTTGGTGTTGACGATGCTTCTGGCCAGCAACATGTCGCTCTTGGGGGGACAACACATTACAAGATTGCAAACTTGTTGGTGGCTTTATTGCTTCATTTGATAACGATTGTTACACCAATATAGTAACAGGAACATTGTTAACAACTAACAATGCACATACATCTACTTTGTAATTGCTAATTTTATAAACAATATCCATTTTTCTTGATAAAAATTCGTGCTTTAGGCTGAAATCCTATGCATCATTCGGATCCTGTATCCTTACTTCTGCTTTATAAGCATTATTTTTTGGGGGGAATCTTATCACTTTGATCTCTCAAAAGAAATGAAGTTCTTTTGATCTTGTGAATTTGCTACGTTATCTATGTGCTTTGCACTCTATGTCTATTGCCATGCTTTGTTTGTATGATAACGATAACATATTATCTGTTTGTAGTATCGTAGAATATTTTTAAACCATCAAGATAAAAATCCTCCATGACTATGACAGACGGCAAAAAGGGCTTCCTGATGCACAGAGTCATCATAATAAATGTTTGCGTTTGTAATTATTCATGATTCATAATTTGTTTTTGTTTGTTTTATGGTGGCATGTTTGAAGAGAGTTATGTTTTAGCCACTGAAGCTTCAAGCTTTGGCAAGGATGCTTTGCTTTTACTCTTGTGCATGCTTTACCAACTTTTTATATGCTTTTACTTGCACATATTATGCATGCTGTTATGCATGTATGTATGCATGTAAGAATGATTTATTCGTTCATGCCATCTTGATTTTTATCAGTTAATTGCTTGTTGACACAGAGGGTGATTTTTTTCTCTTTTTTTCAGAATCATTCATCCCAACCGCAGTCGCAGCAAAACTGGAATAGTATGGACAATGAAGATGGGGGAGGGAGACGTAAAAGGTAATTATTTTGGTGTTATTCAATTTCCTTTAGAGCAGTAGTTTAGTTTGGATTACGTTTGGATGTAGTAGTCTCATCCATAAAGATGGGATCCCTTCTTCCTGTTATAATTACGGTCTTTTTAGACGTGAAAAATATTGAATTAATTTCATGTCCCATAGTTAGGATGTTTTGGGGTGAATTGTGTCGGTTTAGGAAGTGAAAGGGTGAGGGTCACTAACAAAAGTTGTCAATATGAAATGCTGAAGGTAATTTATTGTAGATGTAGATGCATATTAATATTAGCAATTTTCCTCATTTTTTTAAAAATTAATAATGAAACCGTGCGGTTATATTTATCTACCTAAATGGTAAAAGGAAAATCACATTATTTCCAGTCATTTTTTGAAGTATCGCTTCTCCGCATCAGAAGATGGTAGTTTTCACTTTGTATATTTTCAACTTGAGCTGGAGTCAAGTCGGGAGTAGCAGCAGGGGCAAGTTAGTGCTCTATCGCGCGGTGGTATTGCTGTGTTGATAGAAATGGAATGTTATTAAACGAGTCGGTGATGTGGCTTAAGCCTTGGGGGCTTAATTAATTTTCAAATTACCGCAGTGATGTCTGCAATAAAAGAAGTAGCAGTGGAAGGGAATCTACGCTAGGTATCTTCCGCTACCACCACTGAACTACCACCACCACCAACGACGAACACACTCCATACAGCGGCAATAAAGTCAGTAAGAGGAGCGATAGGACGTGAAAGTTAAGTTAAGCGAAAGAAAGCGAATTTTTCATCGTGATGGGGAAAAGGGGAAAACGACAGCTTCGTTGCATATATGTATATGTAGCTTTTTGCGGTGGTGGTTGGTTGGTGAATGATAGAAAAGTATTATAAAAAGAATGAGTGAGTAAAAAGTGGTTGGTTAGCTCGCCTGTCTGTCTGTCACAAAATTACTTTTTTACTTCTTCGTTTCCTATAGTATGCACTACCGCGACTCGACCGTCGTCAGTTTCTGTTCTTTCATGAATTACAACGTCTACACAGTATCTATTTAGAAATCTTTTGTTAGGTGCGTGTAGTAGCTCTCTCAGTCAGCCCATAACTTTTTTTGGATCGTGTTAAAATGTATGTGGAAGCACCACCACCATCACCAGGAGGGAAAGTAATGAGAACGAGAGTTCATTTGTAGCATTTCCTTGAGATTGTAGAAGGTGTAGGTACATGAGATGTTTTATGTTCGCTCATCGTAATATCTGAAGAAAAAAAACTCGGGTTTAGAACGAACATTTCTTATCCATTCATCTGCCAGCGCTAGTTCTCTTCTGGTATGACTAACTTTTTTTTCTAATACTTGTCGTTTCTCCGGTGAATAGAAGAAGAAAGTTGTGCTGTCGAATGAAAATGAAAACCTGAAGAAAAGAGAGATGAGCTGTTTCCTTTCTCTTTTTTATCACACATCACATGACGTTATATTTGAACGAACGCACGCCATGAAGTACGAGTACGAATGTTGCTGGGCAGAAGAAGGTACTTATTGTGCTGTGTAGTAAATCAGGCTTGGTGTAAAATTAGAAAAAAGTTCTGGCTGGATGATGTGAGCGTAGTTTTTTTAAAACTTATTACGTTACTTTTGAACCGTATAATATGCCTAGATACATATATGTAGCATGAGAGAACCTAGGGAAAATATGACTGTTACTACATAAAAAGGCGTCATTACATTACATGTTTTTCTCTTGTATTGAGCGAGAATCAATCCGAGTTGAAGTTGAAAAGCGTGTGGTGCTGAAAAATTTAGCCCAAAATGGAATCTACTACCCTCGTAGCTATTCCTCAAGCTAATGTATTTTCCCTCATAGGTTTATTAAAAGAGTTAGATGGATAAAGTGTGGTTCTCTCGATGAGAAACCACTGCCAATATACATATTACTATACTCGGGATGTATGTAAGTATATGTATTTTGTTGGCTCGTTGGCTTGAATCTTCCGCTTGTACTTGCTGCAGTACTCATTTTATTGTGGCACGTTTCTCGACAGGCAATTTGTAAACCTCTGAGGTCGCAAATTAAATTTTCTCTAGAGCAGATTACATCAGCGGGGAAAATACTAATAGAAATAGAAAGGTAGGGCTTGTACGATGAAAGGAAGGGGAAATCTGAAAACCAGGGAAAGCACTCATTTTGTTCGGGGAAAGTTTATTTTTTCCTCTTGCTCTTCGTCCTATTCAATATTATATGCCTATGGTATTGCCTACTTACTCTCAATACCAGATGGATGGATAGATGATTGTGAGTGAGGAGATGGAGTGTGAAAGGGCACGTAAGAATGGTAGGATGTTGTCAGACCGGTTTCTGCTTCTGTTGCAGTTTTTTTACTGATAGATGCTGATGTTGAATAGGCATCAAGGACGGAAACTTTATGGAGTCACTAATATGGTAGGAAAGTCAGGACGCTCCATAGGCTTTACTGTAAAAAGTTGTTTTCTTCTTGTACATCTCTAATGAATCTTTTCTAATAGGACTTTAACAACTAAATTAAGTAATGCTCAATGTATTTATAGCATCAGTCATATAGTTAATATGCTTTAATACGAGCGACCTATGAAATATATTTCTCATGTAAGATTCTAATTTGAGTACATAAAATACTCTCTGAATTTTTAAGATCGGATTTATGTAATTAGTTTATTGTGTTTACGCCGTTCCTCCGTGATGTTAAGTTGCTGCTTATAAATTTAACCTGCGATATATGCCTTACAGTACAATTAAATAGTATTTTTTACTCTGTCGAATCAAGGAGAATTGGTAGAACAATCCTCGATAGATATCTAAAGGATTTGAGAATTAGCGCGGTCCATGTATCTTTGAGTTGTCTGCAATTGACACAAGTCCTTTCATTCTAAGCACTTCCTTGTGTCCTTCTTGAAGAGCACATCTTGAAATCCACTGTAAACTAAGCTCTATAAGTGTAATTTTTTTAGCTATATAATTTTTTGTTTGCTACAGTGATAATTTTTGGGGTGAAGTTGAGACGGACGGACACGAAAAGAACAGAGGAAAGCAGCAGATTTTCTGCTGTCATTTAAAGTGTTCGTACTTTTCCACTGCGTGTCTCACAGTTCTGCAGACGGCAGCACCTTTCGAGTAAGGCACCGTCATATTCTTCCCGTCCGTAAAAGTTGTCTGTTTGGTGGTGGAAACGAAGGAGTATCTAGT
The DNA here is from genome assembly GCA_027744415.1 of Seira ritae. Classification (NCBI taxonomy): domain Eukaryota; kingdom Metazoa; phylum Arthropoda; class Collembola; order Entomobryomorpha; family Entomobryidae; genus Seira; species Seira ritae. The sequence continues at coordinate 15,092 of JAHZNI010000016.1, forward strand.
AGTAGTGGTGGTAATTGGGTTGAAATGAATGACACGTACGTTTCCTTCGTTGCGCTAGAGAGTGAAAGGATAGTGGGGGAGAGTTGCTCGGGAAAGCGAGAGAGAAAACTAATATGGCATTGAAAGAAAGGATAGGGTCCTCTTGGCAATTTGACTCTTTCGTTTCTCGTGCAGCGAGAAGACTCGTTTTAATGCAAAAAGCGTATTAGAGGTTGGTTACTAAAAAACGCTCACTTAAAAAGTCAGGGGAAGAAGGAAAGGAAAGATAGACATTTTTGTTTCTTTTCTTGTGTACAGTTGAAATTCAGAATTTCTCTCGAAATCAGAATCATTACGTCTGTTTAGTCCTTGTAAAGCGGTGTGCGTTCAACCATAAATGCATACAATTGTACCAGAACGAGTCTTGTTTTTTCGGATGTTTCTCCATCTACGCATTCAAAAATATATACGATTGGGCAATGCTGGGTCCGTCCGAGCGAATTATGTTTCCAAAAAGCTCAATTTGTTCTCCTCCTATTCCCGTTCTGGGAAAGGGAGAGAGGGAGAAAAGTAACAATCAGGCCGGTAGTTATTTTATGCTGTACTGGTTTGGTTGTTGTAGTTGGGGAAAGCGGTGCGCCGGCTAAATGACGGGCGAGAAGCTATCTTTGTTGTTCGAGCTAGTAGGAAGCCTCCTGGCTTATTCAAACATGGCTTGTAAAAAAAAATCTCGCATTCTAAGTGGCCATTACTATTCATACCAGGCCCTCAGTCCGTAGTCCGTGTACGACCATTCGACATTGTACAATGCCTTCCACAATTTGTCGCAGTGAAAATATCTTGCTATTTTTTACATTTTTCTACTGAGCTTGGCCTCCACTGTGTATAGTGTAGATCTACTTTGCTTTTTTGTGGAAGTAATGTGGTTAGTCTTTAGGAACGTGGGGTTTTCAGCTCTCATTTCCCGACCAAAAAATGTAGCATTAAATCTGGCCTGAAATGAGGTATACAAGGATAGGCAGTTAGTGAGCGTTTTTTACGGGACTATGTTAACAAGGACCGGTCCTACATGGCGAATTCCCCTGTTTATAATATCGCCATTCCACTGGGGTATCTTTTCCTTGAGAATAGCGGTAGATTCTTCTGGATGCTGTTATGCTAAAAAGAAGAGGTTTGTTTTCTTCCATTTGGGAATGCGTTATGTTCTTTAACTGAGAGCTTGAAGAAATTCGATGCTACAGAATGTTTCGTAATGAAATACATACCTGACTGTACCTAAAGTTTCATTTTTATCTTTTTCTCTTTGAGCAAGTAACCTCAAAATTTTACTTTGCATGCTTTCTAATTTGTTCTCTCATTCGGTATCATTTATTTTTAAGGCTTGTTACAAAACACCATCAGAGCGGAGTACATACATAAGCAAAGCATATACACATAGAACTTAATATGCTAGAAATGTTTTATTTTTTGGTTTTTTGCTCTTTTTTCATTCCCTTTCTCATATTTGGTTTAGCAAACTAAGTGTATCCTCTTTTCGTCGTGAAAGCTCTCCGTTTCTTTCTCTTCAGAATGAGCATAATATAATGGAGTAGGAGTGCATAAAAAGAAAATGAGAGACTTAATGTGTACACGGGAACCATTTTAATTACATTCTAAAAACATAAAATTTAATTATGCTAATGCAATGTAAATGTCAGGAGGTCGTACCGCCGATGATGCTACAACGAAGTTTTTCTGGAGCATTTTTAGTCTGAGTCAGACCAACTAAAATTGCGAAACAAATGAGAATCAGGGCAATAGGCGTTCTTCATTTTGAAAGAAAAAAACTTGAAGAGCTGTCTTAAAAATATTATTTTATGCTCTCCACCGTGTTTTTTACGTACGCAAGCGCTGTTTCAGCTACGACATGGAACAGAGAAGACTTGACGGAAAAGCTTTTTTGAATATACATTTTTTCTAGATGGAAAATTTAATTTAATATGGAAAAGGCAAACAAATTTTTGTTTTCCGAATCCACATTCCCTGTCTTCTTTTATGGCTGTTGAAAAGTCCTCGATAGACAAACATTGCTTCTTACATTCTTTTATGCAAACTTCTTATTTGTTTTATCATCTAGGCAGACATTTGCCGTCTTCTGTTTCTTCCCGACACTTCTGTGACAAAGATTCATTGTTTGATATTATTTTGAACAAACAATAGAGATTTTATGTTTGTCAAATTCTTTTTGTATATCTAAGGTTTACATAAGGTGTTTGTTTCCCTTCCCTTTCTTGCATTGGAAGAAGCTCGATCAAATGAATGAAGAGTGAAAAAAATACTACACGATGTTCGCTCGCATAGATTTTCATTCTATAACAGAGTGACTAGCTCTAAAGTAGAAATATTTATGAATCAATAAATTAATTACTGAGAAAGTTTTTGGTTTCCCGAAAAAGGCACGCTGCATTTCAATCTACCCCAGAGTATTCGCTTCAGAATCTACCCCGTGTATGTATGTACATAAGAATCAAGTTGAAGAGAGCGATTCATTAATTTCTAATTTTTATATTTTGGAAGAGTGGTCTCATCAGCGAAACTTCTTTCCCTTTCCCAGAAATAAAAGCCTGCTAGTTAATAACTAGGGCTTTGTTTGCTAAAACCGTTTAACTTTACTCATTCATCAGTTCTTTTAACGAAATGGTTGGGCAATTTAGTGAAAGCTTTCCCCCACTGAAATAAAAAAAACCGACTTCCGGACTAATTGCGACTTTACGAAAGTTCATTGAGAAGCTTTCTCCCTACACTGGCTTGGCTCTGAACAATGCCTACTCAGAAAAAAGGTTGTAGTGGGACTTAAGGGTTTGTTCTATTTGGACAGTCAATAAATAAATGCAATTTATTTGTACTGCAGTGACAATACTACAGGCGATGCTGGTTCTGAATCTGAAAAACTCCCGGCGGACACTGCTACTTCCACACATGAGGGAGCTCTCTTTTCTCTGCCAACAGTGTGCACAGTCCATAGTCCATACTATTGTCTCTTCATGGCATTTAAGGAAAAAAGACGCTATGGTTTGTGTTTGCTCCTCAAATCAAATGTCCTTTCTTTCAGGATGAACTGGTTTGGGTTGATAGATATATTGCTTTGTATGACAAAAAATACGGGGTCTCATCTCCATCTCTATCACGGAGTGCTGGAAACTTGCTTGATGGCTGACCATGATGTCCTGCACGTCTTGAAGATGGGGAAAGTGATACTTGACTCTTGACTCACTCAGAACTTGCCTACTCATCTCCCAGAGAACTGTGCATTTTTTCCTTATGCCACTTTCTACTTCACTCGACCAGTTTTCCATTCATTGTATCATCAAGGGAAATGCCAGCAGGCATTGAATTGTGTACACACATGTGGGAAGCGTGCTTGTATGACTAGACTATCGGCTATTTTTTTGATGAATGTTGGGAAAGCAGAGTCTTTACTTTCCCCTTATTCTCTCCCTTTCATACATACTTGTTTCATCTTACAGTGTTTGGATGGTGGATTGTTTGAGGAGGGGTGGGTGACCATATCGAGTGAGTACGGAGTCTGAAATAAAATGTATTTTCCGTCGTAATTTTGGATTCAAAGCCTTTCACTAGACTTCAGAGCAATTTTTCTTCGTGACCGCTCCCTTACAAAACCGCAAATGCCACGACACAGCACATCACAATTCTTTTCCTCCTTGTGTAGCAAAGCCATACACGTGCTGCTAGTTGATAGTTACGAGAGCTCTCCTTACTTTTTCGACTTTCAAACTTCATATTTTTTGCCCCAGGATTACTCGCAAAGGTTGAGTTGAGTAATGAACATATGTACATATTCGCTATTGAGTTTTTCATTGTTATAAGGTGACGTCAATGTGCCGTTAATTATCTATTGAGATGGCCAATGAAGTGACGACCTCTATATATGTAGCATTTATAAATGAATTCATTCTCTTTTTTTATCACACTCGATCTTTTCAATAGGACATGCAAACATTCATAGAAGACTATGTACATGTGTATGTATGTATGTCTGTATGTGTCATGCCCCCATGGGAGAACTTTCTCTGGCAAATGTTGCGCCAGTTGTCTTGAGTCTCACCGTAAGCTCAATTTCTTCGCTCCTTATGAATAATTAATATAAGGATCTTTCGAGCTCCGTTTCTGACCAGGAATCGAAAAGACCGGCGTATGTGTTTTTTGTCTAACTCTAGCCATTTTCTCTTTCCTTTGTGGTTTTACATTTTCTCTCAAAATGCCAAGTTGGATTGTATAATTTCAGAGCAGCTTTGCAGAGAAGTCTCCACTCTTTCACTTTTTTTACCACTCTTGGTGCGAATTGTAACACTGAAATAAAACGTTCTTCGTTCTCCTATATGCATGTAGGTATGTATGAATTGTACCTTCTTTCATTTTGCTCAACTCATGTGGTAGAAAATTAGAAAAGGTTAGAGCTTGCGAGGATCTTTTGGTATGGAGGTTTTTGTGGGAATAATATCATGCAAAAATTTAATCTCATCGCATCAAATATTCAACCATTGTAAAAACCAATGCATATTTATAGCATTTCGTTTTCCGTTCAGCTCGTCAGAATATTATTCCTTCATTTTTTCCTATTCACCTCTGGCAAAGCACCACTCCCAAATGGAGAGAGAGAGAACACTACCACAAAAGACTTAATCATGAACGCCAGTAGTAGTACTTCTCAACTTACATTTTGTCCTACAGCCAAAAAAAGTAAAGTTACATACAATGGAAAAATCGACAAAGGATAATATGGCAAATTACTACAGACGCTGTCTGCCTGCACACTGAATGAAAAAGTAAAGTTGATGAAGTAAGAGAACCGGGGAAAGAGAAGAATTAAATGTCAGAAAAGTAAATTAAAGGGAACTGAATTACACTTCTACGAAAGTAATTATCATTACTATTGCGTTTGTGTGCCAAACTATTAACTTTGCTATTCTTTTACTTTTTCCATTAATCTTTAGGGAGGAATCGGAGCGGGTGAACCACATACTCCTGTACACCATATTAAATCCAATGTACCCAATAACCACAGTAAGTACATATTTTTCTTTTTTTATCTCACACTAAATATTACTTTTTTCCCAATTATTTCAGTGGAGACATATCTAGTTCTCAAACTGTACTTAGACATAATTTCAGTCATACATCATCATATCTCACCATTAAAATATTTTTTGTCACTGCGCTAACAAGTTTTAAACTTTCACCTACATCAAACCAAATGAATATTGTAGAAATCATGGATGAGTAATTTCTGTCGACCTTTTGAAATTAAAATTTCTTTCTTTGTGTATTTCCGAAGAATTTTTCACTTAAGAATTTGGAAAACGGGTTCGTTAAGAATAATGAACTCTATATTCTTGGCCTAAAAATGATAAATTATGCATTCTGTAAGCTGTAAAAAATCTTGGACTCGACTCAGTCATTTCATAGACAGCTCAGGAAACCGCAGACATTTGAGTTGAGTCACGTTATTTAGACAGTTGGCATATATGTATGTGCTACCATACATTGTCTATTATATAGCAAAACCGAGAAATCCAGAATCAGAGAAATGACTTTATGCATTCATTTCTTCTTTTAAAATGCATATAAGTATTCCGAGAGCTATGGTTTTCATGAAAAGAATTTGAAAAGTTGGGATGAACTATTTTTTTCTAAAGTTACGCACCCTAGTCAATCACATCAGATAAATATTACCCCCTACTATCTCTTTCTGTTAAAAAAGAGTGAAGGAATGTCCTCTAGTATATGCATATGAGCATCGTCATCTATACATATGTATGTATTTATCGTGCACTCCACATTCCCCGGTAGATTTTGAAAAGCAGAGGTTTTTTTTAAGTAAGGTTGTCGTTAATTTGATTGATGTTCTGTTTATGTGTTCGGTGTAGAGGATGTTGTGTAATGCGATGATGTAGTAAAAGTAAAGTGGGTAATA
>JAHZNI010000017.1:2429-21891 GCA_027744415.1 Seira ritae
AAAAAAAGTGATAATGAGTGAGTGTATATAAGCCTCCATTGTTTGATCATTATCACCTCGCACAGGGAAAAAATGTAGTTCCTTTTTGATGGATTTTCTGGTGAGGTGAGTGAAGTGCATGAGCATTGTAAATGATGATGGTGGTTGGAGATAATGATGATGCTTCTTCACTAAAGCTTTGAGTAGGTAGAGTAGAGTAGGTAGTTTGGTTTTGGTTGCGCTTTGCGTTATATGTATTGCGGTGATGTGATTATGATGATCCGGATCGAATGGAGTCTTGATGACGTTCATGCCATTATGTCATTGCCAAATGTAAATGCTACTGGCTTAAAAGGTCACGTCCGCCCTGTCTACAGTGCATTGTAGTAATTGTGCAGGAGGATTATGATTATAATAAAATGCTTAAGAATTTAATGGTAGTGGAAGAGAATGAAGAGTAGTGGGATTAATGATTAGACAAAAAAGTGGAAGTCTTGAATATCCGCGGTAGTTAGAATAGAAGATACCTACAATGGCTTTCTGAGGAGGCATGAATGCCAGAATGCGTCGATATGAAATGAGAATGATCATGACATGACATAAAGAAAACAAGTACAAGACTTTTTTTTAACTGTATATACTTTAATTTGGTTTTTGTAATTTAGCGAGGATTTCCTGGCACGAAACCTTTCGCATTCTCATTGTCAGTGCAAAATTAACAATTAAGTTGGTAAAATCTGGGCAAAAAAAATCTCGACTTTGGGTCAGTTAATTACAAAATATCTTGACCTGGTTTTCTATTTTTACACAGTTGAAACAATCCAAGTCTTCTGTGTTTTATTTGTCTTTCGGGTTATCCCATGATCAAAACGGTTCATAACAATTTCATTTTAAATTCAATTTACAACTTAACCGTAGGCGTTGCCCGCTCTAAGTCAGGGGGTTTTGTAAGATTTAGATTTTCTAATGTGTTTTCCCAATTATTTTCTATCTACAAACGTATATGTATATACTAAACCTAAATTATATAATAAAAGCCAAACAAACAATAAATATCTGCAAACAGTAAAAATAACACACAAACAGGCTAAAATTCAAAACTATGGGCTAAACATAACGACCTTTATCTTCTTTCCCTTACGTACAGACTTTGAAGGGACTTGCTCCTGTTGAAAATTTGCGAAACAAAGATAACACAAAATGGCCCCCAAAACACATCCACTCGTGAAAGTAATGATTGCCAGTATAATCATTCTGTTAAAAAGTCTCTCTCGATAATAATCTATTAGAGGCTCAACTTCCATCCAGATTTTGGCAGAATGCAAGGAAATCCTCTTGTTTTCATCGTTTTCGAGGGTTTTGATTTTCTCACGGAGAAAGTTGATTTCCTTTTCAAGAGTTGTCACTTCCTTGGGCTGAGATTGATTGGAACTGGAGGGGATTTCCGGGATTGGAAAAGTTTGGAGAGGCGGATCTTGTTTTGGGGGTAAAGGTATAGGACACATCGCCAGAACGTTGGATGAATTATCAGAGGTATACATAACTTCATCTGTGTCTATGCATCTCACTTTCACATTCAATGGAATGCATGATCTGGTCGAGAATTATGAGTGCCAAAAGCAAAATGGCCGAGGTGGTAGTAACGCTCTTGAAAGTCGACGCAAACACCTGTCGCCAATCATGGTCATTCCGAGATCGGGTATAGATTAAGCCTTCGGTTGCCTAAAAAGAAACAAGTCCAAATGATTGAATTTTTTTATTTAAATTTTGATTCGAAATACCTCTTCAGCTTGATCCCGATGATGACCACCTTCATTTTCCTTGACTATTTCTTCGGCCTCTTCGTGAAGTGGTATGTCAAAACGGCATGAAGTATAGCGCCTATGGCTTGGTCGACGCGGTGATAAATTCGCCCGTAACAAAAGGCCATCATCAATGGCAGAACAATTCAGTTCAAAACAGTTATTCTCTTTATTTGGGCTGGGAGTTTGAAGGGGTGTTGAATGTCTGATTTTAGGAGGCGATTCTCCATTCGGGAGGAATGAATGAGTCATGTAGTCGATGGCTCCTGTTCCTGCGTCTCTAAGTTGCTCTACCTCCATTTTCAAAATGTATCCCCTAAATAATTTCTGTAATAAAAAAATATTGTCAAATTGTAAATTATTTTTACCCCTTAAACAATTATTCGGATAAAAGTTAGTTTCTTTTTATCAAATTCACCGCAAGCTCCGTTATAGTTTTTGACTTCGCTTTAACGGGTTTGGTCAAGAAGTCAAAATCAAAATAACTTTGAAGTTATGTATCTACACAGACTTCGGTACCGAACAGTCCTCTAAAAAACTAATAACCAAGTATTATAATTACGCGCTTCCAATGGACTATAAGCAAATCGCCTCTACTGTCCTTCTAAACTTTTTCTTTGTTCTAATATTTCCCTCGTTTTTAAGGAAAGTCTATCAACTGTCGAAGTCGACTAGATACTGTCATGTTAGACCACCTCTTTTTCGTAACTTTCCAAAGATGCAAGAAATTATGCAAATTATTGCATTTAAAAAATGTACATTAGATAAGTATGCCAATTCAGTTTATTTTAATGAGCTCATTTTCTAGATTTTTTCTTGGATGCAATCATCAGACCCTCTCTCTCGTACGAATTATCTATATGAAATTATTCAAATTAATTAGTTGTCCTCATATTTGCTTCGTTTCCTTTGAAATTCAGGTGTCTTATTATTGTATATTTTGTATCAGTTTTCTAAATTTTCTCCATATTTCATATTGATCAGTCCCATGAAAAAAATATCGCGAGACTTGATCCGCCTCGATGGCTCCCTGACTGGACTTTAACAAATAGGTGGCTTGGCTTCTCCTCGCATAAAGCGTGAAAATCAAAGACGTTATTATAAGCACATTCTCCTTCCTTAATGACGTACACGGGTACAGTACAACTAGAACTAATATGAGTATGGCATGAAGAGATCGACCATTAATACAAACAGCAAAACAACACTTCATTTTCATTTAAATTCCTCCAGCCAGCTTTGTTTTTTCCGCTGTAAAGATTACTGTATTGCCGTGGCCGTGATGCAGTTGCAATAAGTAGCATTATATTTTTTCGCTTGACCATCAAAGAAAAGTTTTGTAAGTGTAAAGCTGTGAAATTAAATCGTTCTTTAAGATGATTACGGTCCAGGCTCATCCTCATCAGCTCCTTCATCTTCTCACTCCAATCCATCATCTTTCACACCTTCCTCGTCTGCCTCTGCCACTTCACTGGACCATGCATTGGATTTCATGGGTAATCCGAGATTAAGAATTCTTTAAACTAATGTTGTTTTGCTTTTGCTCATTTCACCTTCTCCCCTCTTCTGTCATGCCATCGCCATCACCATCAGGTAAAAATCTTAATCTGAATATCTCTCGGGGCCTTTTAAAGTCCAGTCGTCTGTTTCTGTTCCATCTACATATATGTATATGCATGTCCATGTACTACATTGTATTATATATTTTTTATCTGCATATTTATCATTTCTCCTACTCGAACATGAACAGGAGCCATTATGCACATTACATGCAACATCATCATCATGAATCCAATCCAGCAGCGGGGAAAACTTAAGCACAGTCAGCGGTCGGCATTTTCAGATTTTTTTCTCTTGAGGAGACAAGGAAAACAAAGATGTTAAATAAAAAAATATGATGAAGATGAAGATGCTTCACATCAATGGGCTTACTTCATCATCACCTCATATTTCTCACTTTTATTCCTTCCCTTCTCGTCCTCGTCATCATCCTCCTCATGAATATAATATGATAGATATATCCAAACATTACACCAACCTAGAAAATCATCCACGATAATAATAATTATCAAACAAAAAAATTAATTAGGGAAGAACAGAACAAGCTTCTATATTCATCCAATGAATGATGATCATGATTCATGTTTCATGAGGTGATACTTTTCCCTGTGATGATGATCATGATGATGCGGATGATAATTAAGTGGGAAGGTGATTATCACGATGTTTTCGTTTTGTTTAGCTCACACCTTTAAAAAAATATGAATGCCTAATTCTGTCAGACCAGGCAGGCCTTTTTTTACTTACATTCGGTTCGGTTAACTCTTTGGCTGAACGTGATAATTAATCATGAATCACACTACTTCTTTTTATTTATGGTGCTCACGTTCGAATGCTCATCATCATGAAGTTGAGGCGAGTAAATAATAAAAAATGCTACAAGGGTAATTACAAGGGTATCGGATGGATTGGACCATGGTCATAGTCATAGTCATGCTTGGGCTTTGGGCTCAGGCTCGGATATATGACTTCCTTCCGTTTCAATGCATTTGTGTTTTCTGGTCTCAAGTCATGAAACTCGGTAATCAATCAACGTCCCACGTCTCACTTCACCTTTGCATGTTTCGGTCTTCGGACCAAGACCAAGGTAAATGCAGTTCAGTCCCGGCTATAGTTCTGGTTTGCCTGGGCGCAATTATAGAGGATTAATAATATCGTAATAATTTTAGAGATGGAAAAGGTGAATAATCATAATTCAAATATAATATGATACCTTTTTACAATTCATACCTGCAATGTGCCGCTAACTTGAGAGGCTTGCAGAGTCGAGACTCTAGTCGGGGGAAAATAAATTTATTGATTTCGAATGACTCGGCAAAAAATACATACACCGATTGAAATTGAGTTGCTTTGAATATTATTACCTATGTATTTTTTGATCTGTGCAAAAATGTGAGGATCATTGTGCCTCCTGTGACTTCCCATAAAAATATACAAAAATCACTTTTATATTGAAATGGAGTCTGTTCAATAAATATGTTCGATGAAGATAAAGTTGTTAAATAAAAATGTGTCTGCGAGGCTGCAGACAAGCGCAACTCACGGAAGAAACATTAGTTGACCACTTATCAGAGCCTTGCATCTTCTTCTTCACACAACTTAATGAAGTAGGACTTTGATGGAATCAAGTTCATCCTGGACTTCAAACGAGAACGAATTTTTTTCTAATAATTACCTGAATCTTCACGATGAACCATTTTTATCGCAAAAAATAATTTCGCAACTTTGCTTTAGAGAAAATATGTAATCATCGTTAGGATTCAGCATCGGACATATGCATGACCTTTACGCTAAATGCTTCAAAGTGTCGTCGAATGCCATTCATAGACTTGAACAGATAAATTACTCGGATTACAACATTGACCATTGTAATGTCAATATGCAAATTATTTGAAAAGATTTTGGTGAAGAATAATTATATTTATTAACACGCCAATGTGAACGTTATTATTTCTTCAAAGTTCACAGCTCTGATAAGATAATTCGTAAATGAAATCCACTGCCACTGTATTTGCAGTGATTTTTAAATTTTGTCTAGAATGATGGCGGCGGATATGTATGTAACCAGAATGCGATATGATTTGACCTGAATTCAATATTTCTATTCTAACGTTGTTATGTCATGTCATGTCATGTCACTATCCTTTTGAAATGTCATAAATATCAATTTATCAATACCTTCAAAATAATTGACATCATCTACCCATCTAGGTATGTTGTCTAATTTAATAGAAATTGTGTAAAAAAACTCTTTGCTTCATGATTCGTTGGAAAATCCTTCTCTATTTTATTATTCATGCTCAGAGGCAATTTCCCAACAACTCAATATAATCGCGAATATAAATCAATCAGTGATACACTATTTATTACAATTGCACATTGTTCACTTTCAATACTATTTTCTGCAATTCATCTCATATTCGTTCTGCTTTCGAAAATAAAATCCTACACGATTCATGCGGTGTGGATGTAATTGCACTTGTAATTGAAGCATATTTCATGTTGGGCTAGTCATTTTCATTATTATTATTGATCTGGTTCAATTGTTGGATCACGCTGTCACAACAATAATCAGACCATTGATCATGGAAATGGCCAAGCCAAGCCCGTCCATCATCGTCATCATCACCATCATCCTTTCCCCGTGATTTTGATCGATGTAAATTTGAATACCTAATTTCTCTTCATATCAAATCCAGCTCGACTCACCTGGCCTACTCCATTACAGATCCAAATGATGATCAATTTGAACAGGTTGAATAGTTTCTTCATTTACACTTTATGAAAAATTAGCTATTGATTGAGGACATATTTGTATCCTCAGGTCAGCGCACAAAAATATTATTGACAGGTGGCCTGCTGCGACAGACACTTGAGGAGAACAATGAGAAACCCAGAGATTTCTTTATTATTGCGTCATGTCATTGTAATGAATTTAAAGCATCTCATTTAGAAATGGCCTGGCCTGGCCTGGCCATGGCATAGGTAGAAAGGTAAGCATTGTCATCATTTGATAAAGTTGTGGATATATTCATGTAGTTGTGATTGTTATTACGAGGAAAGGGTTGGATCCTTTTGGAGGTGAAGTATTATAAATTAGTCAAGTTCTCAGGATGCCTTTGGGTGTGAAAAACAGTGGGAGGTGGACAATCATAATCATTTGGTATGGGAAATATTTGGAGGAGGTGTGGTATGCTATGTATACTATGGATGGACTGTGGTGGTGTGGTGGGTGCGGCAAACCAATGCAATGCAGCTGGGTGCGTTATCAATTCATGTTTAATTTGTTTGTAGGGAGATGAAGGCAAAAGTAATGAAATGGAAAATGAAGTTTAGTTTCAGATTACCCCGCAGTCCATTAAATCATAAATTAAGTAAAATGACATAAAGTATTTAGGTTTTGCTTTTTAGAATTTGGGATCGGATCGGATGTCGTCTTCGCGGACGCGAAAGAATGAGAGGAGCGCTTGCTAGTAGCTTTAGAGTGAACTAAGAAGAGGTTTTTCTACATATCTGGTTTAGCTAAGGGAATGCTAGGATGAGTAAGCCTGGTAGACAAAGGAATCAGGAACAAAGAAATATAATATACTACGAATTCTACTTTATTGAAACCCATTATAAACACTTTATTGATCACAATTTTGAAAAAGTTAATTTTGAAAGTCTTCGGAATTTTCCGATTGCACAAAAATGTTTCTAAAACTGCTACAAGATACTAGATGCACAGACACGGTCGGTTGGACTAAATTCTTCGGGATAACGAGTAAGTATCAGAATGTATTAAACTTTGAATTTTAACCAGCACCACAATGTAAGCAAATTACATAGTCCACAAACACTTTCAACTAAATTCTCACAGAACAAAGCAAACTTCTAAGAAGTATTGTCGACATCGCCAAAGCACAAAAATTTAAGAACCGATGATGGAAACCTCTTTGTTTGCGGTCTATCCAGACTTCTTACACTTCTTAGAGTTGAACGAGCATTATTTGGACCGCGGCCTTCACTTCGACTCAGACTGACACGATCCTCGATGTCATCAAGAGCCCCTGCTTGCCTCTCTGGATCAGGAGCTGAAGGGACGTGAGCTTTTAGGAGGTTGTACTTTTCCTGGAGATCTTGGTAATCACTCCTGAATATTAACAAATCATAAGTAAATCAAAGCTTATTTCAGCATGCATAAGTAAATACGTTTGTCATAATCAGTTTTCAAAATTTTAAGTTATATCGTACCAGAGAATATCGTAGCGCTTTTGTGAATTCTTAGCTTCGGAGGAAGCACGTTCCCGTTCAGTTTCCAGCTGCAACTTCACCATTTCATGAGACTGACTGAAATCAATAAAGTAAATAAAATAAACAAAATTTTCTCCCATCGCCAAAAGATAGCTTTTGTATTTTATTCCAAGAAATGTCAACTTTAAATCACATTTATTTAACTTACGATAGGTTTTCGTTGACCTCCATTGAATTCTTGATTTCCCCCAGAGCATTTTCCAGTTCTTGTTTGTAATGAAGACACTTTTCATGGTGAACCTTTCTGGAAAAAAAGAAACCAAAGCAGATGCATTGTTAAATTACCTAAACTGAGCATGGATTCTCCGTAAAGATGTGGAAGAGTTAAATATTTATTCATATCGCTTACTCCAACTTTTGGAATTCCTTCTTCAACTCCGCGCATCCCATGCAAGTCTCCGTGAAATCGAGGAAGATTATCCTTAAATCCGCGTCACTTTGAATAATCTTCCTGCAAATTGGACAGTATCTCGAGTTGGGGTGACCACTTCTCCTGAGCCATGTCTTTAGAGTAAAAACCGAGTTATTTACTTTAGGATTTGATTTCTAGTTTAAATATTTTATAAAGTTATTTTGAAGACTATCAATGAACCTTGATGCAGCGCTGATGAAACAAATGCCCACACGGAGTCGCCAAAACGGTGAGATCTGGGTCTGGCGATTTCTTACTGAAAAAGCTAAACCACCGGCTATTATGGCCCTTGTCCTTTCTACTAGATGGTCCAGGCTTAGGCTCATCATTGGAATTGTTCTGGCCATCCTCTCCCTGTTTGCCATGTCCCTGAAGTACGGACTTGCGATTTCCGAGAAATTCGAAACAAATTGAACATTCCATAATAATAGCGATGAGAAAACTGCTACTTAAATAGGTTAACTTTGAAGTAATAAAATGCATGAGCCATAAAAACACTAATTTTTAATTTAATTCAACGGGGAATGGTATGATATGGTGTGATGGAATGGAAGGATGGAACGTCAAATTCAAATGGTTCAAATGTAATTTGAAACCTTACTGAACAAATTTTGTTTTAAAAAAAAAACCAGTTCATCTCAAACGGGAGTTTTAAATACGCCGCTCAAAAGTTTCGAAAAGCAAACGGCATGCGATTGGCTGCCAGTGTAAGTGCACGGGCAAGGTTGGTACAAGCAAAAGCGTTTAAGAGTTCATTGACCCTATCTTTGGCAAAAGCAAAAGGATTCATCTTTACAAAATCCTATCCCGACTTGCGTACTTGCTAAAGCTTCATCAGTTCAGCGAAATTAATTTTCCAGCTAAAAATGTTTCTCGTCCTTTTCCTCAGTTTCAGTTTATAGAGCTTTAATTCAAAAAGTAGTTCATTTGTACCGTTTTTGAGTTGACGAAGGAAGTCTTACAGATTACTACCCATTAATAAATGTTCAGAGATTCTACTGTCAACTAAGTTAGTGATGATGTACAAAACTGATAAAGAAAATTTCGATATTTTGTTATTTCGATGGATTCGGTCTTGGTCCGCATCGGATGTTTGCGTTCCCTGTTCAGCGACCACAGAAACTTGGGATTTTAGGAGGTCGTATTCTTCCTCGAGATTTTGATAGTCAGCCCTGTTCAATGAATCAATACGTATTATTTTTTCGGCAATCAAAAATCAAGAATTTTTATGACGGAACAATTTTGAAACATAAAAGTTACGTAAGGTCCGAGAGGATTTCATAGCACAACTGCATAGTCAATGCCGCAGTCAAAGCTTTTGACTTCTCAGTCTCCTTCTGCAACTGTAGCTCTTTGTGAGCTTCCCTGGAATGTCAAAAACATTGAATTTAACTTACTAATTTTTCAATCCATTCAATCAACTTATTAATTATTTTTAATTCTGGAATGTCTAGCGTACAGGAGGTTATCGTATAGTTCTTGTATATCCTCTGCCTTGCCTGTTGCAACCCCAATTTCAGATTTTAGCTTTGACAACTCCTCCAGAGAAAGTTGATGCTCCTCGTGCATCTTCAACTTCGCCTTTTCGAAATCTTGACTGGAATTTCAAAGCAATTCTTTCATTTTAATCACGAAGTAAATAGTTAATTATTAGTCACAAATATTAAGTATTACTGGAGTTTGTCGTGGCTCTTTTGTTTCTCTTCTGCTTCAGCCTCAGCCTTACAGGCTCGTTCCCGCTCAGCCTTCAACTGCAAAAATATTTCTCCCTCAGAGTCACTGTGGAACAACACAAAGAGCAAAGCAAACATTCCTGACATCTTTTTATTTTTTACATCGAATTCGTTTAGATACTAATTTAATTTAAGCTTACAGAAGAATGTCGGCATCATAGCGCTTTTGTAAATCCTTGAGTTCACTCAGAGCGCTGTCAGTGCGTTCTCGCTCAACTTTCAACTTCCTCCAAGCATCTTTATTCGATTCACTGAAATAACAAACTCCAATTTTAATGCTTATCATAAACGTAGAGTCCTTATATATTCAATAATAATTAGACTTACGAAATCTCATCAATCATCATCCTCATCATCTTATTCTCTCCGAGGGCACTTTCCAGCTCATGAGATAAACGTAGTCGAATGGCTTGATGTCCATGGTTAGCTTTCCTGAAAATTGAAGAAGCAGGGATTAATTGATGCTGCAATCGCAATGCATAAAATCATGATTCATGATTATTTACTTATTACGAATTAAGTTACTTACTCCAATTCTTCACATTTATTCTCAAGCTCCTCGCATTTTAAACAGCTTTCTGAAGTCTCCGACCCAGTGAGGTATATTTTCCGATATCTGCAGCACTTCTGAATGTACTTTCTGCACACAGGACAACGTCTAGAGCCACTGGTTCTAATCCATTCCTGTTTAAATAGCAGCATGAAGCATTTTGCTTGTTTTATATTAGACCTTCAATTTAACTATGATCACTGAATCCTTGAAGCACTTCAATTACCTTTATACAACTCCTGTGGAAGACATGACCGCAAGATATGACTGTAGCGCCTCCATTATACTCATTCTGAACTCCGAGAGCGTCAAAACAAATTGAGCAATTCATTGTTTTACGGAAAGTTTAAAATAATCAGGTAATAATTGCATGAGTTAACTAATAAAAATGCAGATTGCTTTCTGCAAACAATTTTGTTTGGGAATGATAATATTATGTGGAGTGATCACTGTGATTCTGCAGTCATTCAGTTGGACCTGGACTGGACTCATAATTTCAAGTTTGCCGCTCTGTGGTTTTGAAAAGCAAACGACAAGGGATTGCGATCGGCCGTGTGTTTCCGTGCAAAGTAAAAGCGTTTCAGAGTTCGTTGACATTTTTTTTCGACAAGGCAAAAGTGCATTTAAAGTGCTGTCCATCAAATTAATATGTATCTATTTTCAAGCAACGTAAATATTTCACATCGTCAACTTTTGGTTGAGAGCTTTATTATTTATTGCAGCGTAAGCGTAAAGTGGGTTTATTGTAAGTATTCATTCAGTGACTGATCAAAAGAGATTCTGCAATCATCTTGGGCAGGAGTATTTACCAAAACCGGAAGAAAAAATTCCGTTTCCATTTTGATATCTTTCGAAAAGGGTTTCGCCTTTCCTCTTTAAAAAACAGGGGAACTCGGGATACAAGGATCTTCTCTTCGTGTTCTTCTCTTCGTCTTCGTGTGCAGAAAGGAGGTTCTTCCTCATAATCTTCATAGTCGCTCCTATAAAATTCAAATATTGTTTTTTCATGTTATTCAAAATACATATTCAACTCAAGCTTTATTAGTTATTAATTAGAATTAATTATTAAGATTGCATATTTTTCAAGAAATTACGAAAGTATATCTTCCGTCTCATCCGAAGCCATTTCCCACTCAGTTTCCGACTGTAACTGTAGCTTTTTATGGGCTTTCCTGGAAAAGCGAATTAGATTAATCTTTTTTACAATAAACGTTTGAAATCAAGGGTTCCTTATTTTTTCCAATTCATATTACGCCAAACTTACAAAAGGTCATCGTAGAGTTTCTGAACAGTTTCAGCCTTGGAGGTTGCGACTTCCTTTTCCACCAACGCCTCCGCAGAACGGTTTTTCTCGTCTTGCAACTTCAACTGTGTTTCTGCCAAATCTAAACTGGATTTTTAAATCAATCAAGTAAGTTGATTTGATACATAGCTTGGCAAAGGCAAAGCTTCGGTTTTATTTCATTTTATGCATGCCAGGCTTACAAGAGTCTGTTATGACGGATTTGTGCCACGGACATTGCAATATCATTTGCAGCTTTTATCGCCGACAATTTCTCCTGGGAAAGTTGTACCTCCTCTTGTAATTTCAACTTTACTTTTTCAACCTCTTGCCTGGAATTACAAGTCCAAATCAATAAAAATCACTAGAACTAGGCAATTAAATTAACTTCGAATAATGGTACTTTCACTCATTAAATATAATTCAAAGTACTAAAGTTGGTCGTAGCGCTTTTGTTTTTCTTCCGCTTTAGCCTCAGCCTTAAGGGCTCGTTCACGATCCGCCTTTAATTGCAATGATTCTCTTTCCAATTCCAAGTTACTGGAATAGCAGCATAGCAAAAACAAATTTCCATTCACATGTATTTTAATTTTATGCTTCATCTTTGATTTGTGTTATGATTTCAAATCACCGAAGATTGGCAGCTCTGGCTTCCATCGTCGCACATACACCTTGGAAGGATTCACTGGAACGAACCCAATTTTCATTATAGTAATAATCTCAACAAACGCAAAAGAAATTCTGTTGACTATAATATTTTTAGCAATAACTTATAGCCTTACAATATCTCATTAACTGTCACCTTCAGCATCTGGTCTTTTCTTTTTTGAGTTCTTCTGGTTTCTTTGAGTTTATGAGATAAATGCACACACTTTCCCCTGAAAATAAAAGGCCACATTAAAGTCCATAAAAACTATCGACTTTGCAAATTGATCTAGGTGCTTATTTACTTCAGATCATCAAGCTTTTACTCGAGCTCCTCGCATTTCATGCAACCCTTGGATGGGACCGAGGTCAAGTATACCTTCCTACATTTGAAGTCCTCTGGCGTAATTTTTCTGCATACTGGACAACATCTAGAGCCACTGGTTTTGATCCATTCCTGTTTGATTTGGTAGAAGTAGTTTTGCTATTATTTAACTTTATCTGATACCCTACACATGTTTACATACATACATTTATGCAGGTCCTGTGGAAGATGTGACCACAAAATATGGATATAGCGCCTCTATTAAACTCATTTCAAACTCCGAGGGGTTCAAAGCAAATTGAGCAATTCATTTTTATGATGACTTCAAGCAATTTGATTAATTTATAAGGTAGGTAGAGTAGAGGTAAATGGATTTAACTAGAATTGTATGCTCATTTATTGCTTGTTTGAGGTTAACAAATATGTTTTAAAAGTAAAAAATGCATTTTACTCCAAAGAAAAATCGCCATTCCGATAAACGAATCGGGTGGAATAGAATAACGAGGAATCATTCTCTGGGTCAGAGTTCCTTTTGTAAGTCCCCATGACACAGCCATTCTCTCTCTGGTCGGACGCAACGGGTTGAGTTGGTAGTGGTAGTTCGAATGGGTTCTCTCCTCTCACAATGGTCAAAAACATGAGCTGTAGGACCTAAACAGGTCCAGTTCGCATTCGCAACGCAATCTTTTTGCTAAAATCCATCCACAGATTATACCATACCAATTTAAAAATAAACATACAGATCCAACTTTTGCTTTACTAAAAATGATTGTTTCTTTTCGATACGTTATCCTTTCTTCGTTTCGGTACTTCACATTATTTTGTATTTTGAAAACAACACCCGATAAGTGATTTCAAAACGTAAAAATTGAAATGTTGAAAGAATTATTCCGTTTTAAACGATAAAATGATGCATGCAATCTGTCTTATTTGATGATAACATGATCAGCAATAGATAAACACGACAGGAATATTAAATTTTGATGTTTTATGAATTTAAACAAAGCGTTTTCACGTTTATCGAGCTATTGGATTTATTTTGCTGGTGAGTGTGTACATGCTCATGCTTTTTCATATATAGTCAAGTGCATCTTTTAGAGATAATTTCATACAGTTTAACGACGACATAGTTTAATTTAAAATTTGAATTTTACAACATGGGACTCGGATGAACTCTCCGAAGTGTCTGCATACTTGCTAAATCTTCTTACAGTTGCATAATAGCTCTCATGCATTGAATTCATGGCAATCGAGATGCACTCACGCCTGGCCTTTTCTATAGCATCCTCTTCTTGACTGTCCCACTGGCTCAGGAAAATATTCAGCAGAGCTCCAAAGAGGAAAGCAATCAGGTACATTTTGAAATTCTTGGGCAAAGTTGCTTTCCATTTCATCAATATCGGTGGCAATTCCAACTCGTGATCCATGTCTGATGAATGTCGTTTGCAAGTTTCCTTGCGGAAAGTCAGGTAGATCATCTTCAAATCGGAGTCGTCTGGAATGTTCTTCCTGCAAATGGGACAGTGTCTAGCACCTCCGGTCCTGAGAGCGAGCCAATCCTGTGAGATAGAATTAAAGAAGAACTTTAGTAATTGACTAGACTGATTATTAGTTAGATAATAATGGCATACATGCCTTTATGCATTTCCTATGGAAGACATGACCGCACGGTCCTGAAACGATCTTTCTTGCAGTTCCAAGGGGGTCAAGACATATTGAGCAACAGCAGTTCATTTTGAGGTAAGCCCCTGAACCTAATCATGCAGATTTACATGAGTTCTTTCAATCGTTGAGTTGCAGAGCTATTACTCTCAAAAACGTATAGGGCCAGTTATGAGCTAACAGACAAGTTTTTCCTACAGACAGACATTTTATTGAGGGTGCCTCTACGATAGCACGAATTGCCAGCGGAATTAGGCTGAAATTTTGGTAGCCATCGTGCCAAACATGGAAAGCTTTACATATCCGAATTGTTTCCAACCAACCTCTCTCTGAGATACATTATCCCAAACCCGGCAAGAAGGGAATCAGGAAGGACTGAAGGACATAAACAAAAGTTCCGCAAACCCAACCCCAATAGATAAGCCAGGAATAGTGCTCATCTCACAATAAAACCTTAAGTACGATCTCATAGTCATCCGCTCATACAGCCATCATGACGTTCTACACCTCAATCCGCACAACCGAGGACACCTTCAAGGATCTCGGCATGAAGCCACCCGACCTCTCCTTCATGCAAAAACCTGAAAAGCCAGGAGAGCGATTTGGTCGTGAGCCCCTCTACAACACGAGGGTCCTCGTCGATAACTGGTATGAAGACCGACGCCAGTACAAAAGCCTCTGTAGTCGCTGCGTGGGAGACACAATCTACCAGACAGACTACATCCCAAAATGCTCAGAGAACGGGAGTATCTTTCCCCATCCAAAGTACAAGGCTCATTTGGACTACGCTGGAGAAGGTTGGAATCTCCTCCGCAGCCGGGAGGACTGCGAATACATGCAGAACTACACGACCACCTATGACCTCATGCATAATTGGGAGGTTCGTCGGGCAGGAGTGAAGCCGAGACCTTGGCGAGTCTGGAAAATGGTGATGGATGCTAAGTGGGTGCCCCAGAATGATAATACGGTGGCAGTCGGTAATCTCACCCAGTTTGGGTATCGGCAAGCTCCGCAAGTGCCACTACTTCCACAGGATTGGGATTTGTACGGGGGAAATAATTGGGAGTCGGAGTACAAGGTATGTAATTAAAATAAGCACTTTAAACCTCCCTCCAGGAAAATAAATTGAAGCAAAAATTGCATTAAATTCTTGTAGGGCAACTATCCAAAACGAAGGTACCCTATGGACTTTACTCACTGCCGAAAGGCACCCAACAAGGAAGTCTCCCGTGAAATCTCTGACTTGACCCTCATAACGAAGCCCAAGGATCCGTGTGACCTCTGCGGTGAGAACTACCTCTACCAAGGAGGACGACCCCATGAATGTCCATGCAGATGCGTCTGCCACCGCGTCGTCCAACACATGACTGGCCCCACCGACAGGACCTGCAAGTTTCCTCCCACGAACGTCTCCCGATTCTCGAATGTCATGCCTACTTTCATGGCAAAAGAGTGGCCCGGAAAGCAGAGCCTCTACTCTCCAAAGCAGCCATTCCCTTACAAGGCCCTTAAGCATAAGCCACATCCTCCTCCGGTGCCCTGTGCTCCCTGCGAACCGAGGTTCGAGAGACATGCTCCTCATACGATTGGAGACCAGACGCCAGATCTCTGCAAGGACTATGCGGGTGATGTGGGTCATGATTACAAGGGCCCTTCTGATGAGCATCCTCTTTGCGAGTGCTTCATGCGGAAAAATTAAACGGTTCTGTTTTAATTTATTTCTGTCATTTGTAAAATATTATGCTGAAAAATACTGGATTAGGTCAGCTCTTCATGGAATATATGACGTACCATTTTTTTTTGATAATGCAAAATATAATAAAATACATGACTATGACTTATCTTATTTGCTCAAACAGCTCATCTCTTTGCCTATGACTCGGCCTGCTTTTTTATATGCTTTACTTATGGCTCCGCTCAAGCCAAGCCAAGCGAAACGAAATTTTCCATATCATATGCAATCCGATAAGTTAAGACATAACAAATCATATAACATAACTCATGCGAGTAAAAATGAATGATTATGAATATGAATGTATGAATGAATGGGTGACGTGATAACTTTTATGATGATAAGCCGCTCATATTTATCCTCCTTGTCTTCTTCCCTGTCCTGTTCATGTATTCTTCCTCGTGTTTCGTGTTAGAACTATGAGCTTTAGAAGATGAGTGTTCAGTACATCAGTCGATCCGTTGAGGAATAATAATTTCTAAAAAATGGAATTCGAAAGGGAACATGAAGATAATCCCCAAAGCCCTACACACTTCGTCCCCATGCGAAGACCCCCCGGATCTCGACAACTCCAGAATAGGGCACCAAGACCTCACAGCATTGGAGCAAGTATAATTTCAAATCCGAAACTAGTAAAAGGCTGGACTTACTACGATAACTCGCCACATCCGAAAAGTATTCAGAAATATTTCTCCACAATTAATCTACCACCTTCGCAAAGTGAAACGAGTTCAAATTATGGAGACTCCTCCATTTCCACTGGGGAAAGCCGCCGTGTTGCAATTGCATCTACTACAGCTGCAGCGGCAGATGATCTAGAAGTAGTTCCGGTTCCACGAGAGGAGGATGCCATGATTGGCGTGGAGATCAAGGCCTGTGTTGCAGAAGACGAGGATGAAGGGATATGTCATCACTTCATTGGAATATTCCTCGCAATTTTGGGGAGCTCTTCCCTGGCTTTAGTCGCAGTTCTCGTGAAGTATGTAGCGGAGTCCAGGCATCATCATCATTATCCCTATGCAGTGTCAGTGTGGTCGTTTCAGGGTTTGTTCGTGCCGAGTTTAGTAGTCTACTTGCTGGCGCGTGGATGGAAAGTGACGAGAAGTAAAAGTGAAGAGGAGTTGAGGATCGATTATTTGATGAAGAGGGAAAGTTCCTCGTGTCGAAGGTTGAGTTCGAGGGGTACTCTGGTTGTATTGAGAGGAGTCCTGGGATGGATTTGTGTTGTGCTAGAGATCGAGGCAATTCAGATATTGGGGAATGATGATAGGGGGCTGATTACCGAGATGATTATTTTTGTGTTCCCTGTTCTGGTGGTGATTGCTGCGTGGGTTCTTCTCAGGGAGAGGGTGTCGGTGATTTCGATTGTTGTTGCGGTTGTTGCCGTGTTTGGAGTAAGCTTGATTCTGAGACCGGGAAAAGAAGATTTTGACAGGAAACGATGGGTAAGTAAAAGAAAAATAATTAATTTAATTTTAAGAAATTATAATTTTTAATATTTTTTCGTTTAATTTAGTTTTCCTATGCCTTATCAATCGGATCCTTGGTTCTCACTGCCCTCTGCATTCTCATAATCCGACGAGTTCGGGAAGTCCACTTTGCCTTGATAAACTTGGTCTTTGGTCTGATTGGAACTGTTGGCGGAATATTACTCTCAGTTATAAAGGATGAATATGACTTTCTATTTCCGGAGACAGGGAAAACTTGGTTTCTTGCTACTCTCATTGCCGGACTAACTTTCCTCGGATATAGCTTGCTGACCTTGGCTCTGAAACACGAGCAAGCAGGGACCGTTGCAATTGTAATGACTTGGGAGATTCCGATTACATTCTTCATCGGAAGTCTGTACCTTAAGGAGTCCACAAGACCTAATTTGTGGAGGTATTTTAAATAAGAGGATAAAAAATAATTATTATTTACGAAGAAAAAAATATGCTGATTTATAATTTTCTTTAGTTTTGTCGGTGCAGCAGCAATTATGGTTGGGGTGCTTATAATCCTCTTGAGGAAATGGGTCGAGATGAGACCAAAGTCAAGAAACTTAAGGAGACTACTCGGATTTCTTCTCATTTGATTTTTAATTTTGCGTTTTTTATAGTTTAGTTTGGAATTTTATTAATTTTTAATTGTTTATGCGTCCGCCCAATTTCATCATTAAGAGTACAAATGTAAAGGGTGCAATAAAGCATGACCACGGGTTCAAATTTACAACTTTGGAGGCTGTCGATGTTTTGTTGGCTTCGTTGCACAAGTCCTTATTGCAGTAGCATACCATGTCCCCCTCCATCTCCGTACAGTTTCCTATTGCCCTCACGTCGACGAGGTCACAGGAGCGGCCATTGATTGTGCCGTTGTGGTAGTTCGTGGAACAGGAAGGGACAAGCTTGATATACTTCTCAGTGTCATTCGGGTCAACGGCATATTGCTTCTCTTCCGAACATGTCTTCTTTCTCGTGCAGTTCGCCTCGGGACAGGAGTAACATTTCACTGGAGGGAACAAAATTATCTAGTTAAAAGTTAAAGGGAATCCGGAAGTACTTCTTAAAAGCTTTGGGAGCTTACGAGATCTAACGAATCCGAAGGTGATGCAAATTGTGAGTATAAGCAGGAGTAAAACTTGACAATTTTGGAGTAGTTGGGGCTGGGTCATCTTGGAAGCATTTTAAAAGAGTTATTCCATTGCGTTTTGGGTGCATATTTCCGGAACCGACTACTTTGGTCTTCAAGCTTTCCATAGTACCGCCAATGCTAACTGAATGTTTTCGAAAAATTTTAAATGTCATACAATTTTAATTTCAAAAGGAGAGGGAGGGTGAACATAATTGCAGACATATTTTTGGAATAATCGGTTACGAAGGCCATAATGGCCCTCCACAAAATTCCCAATGGCTGATCTAGAACTAGACCCGGAGGAACTTCGGGAGCTGGAAGTGGGTGCTGTAGAGGCAGAAGTCAGGCTCGGATCGACTCGAGCGGCAGCAGGTAACACAATAGTCGAAGTACTTCATCCCGACCTCTTCCACGAAACCTCAAGTCTGCTCGCCCTTTCCCGCGGTCAACGTCCCCAGATCCCTACAACACATAGACACCATGAAGCCTCCATATTGGAGTGGATCATCCTCGCGATTCGTACCTTCATCGACAAAATATTTTACAACAGTAATGCACATCCACTTTTGGAGAACCCTTTGCTGGAAAACGAGGAGATTGACAAGCTGGCCGTCTATCAAGAGGGATGGCTTCTGGAACTATACATGAGGGATTGGCTTCCGGTTGACGTGCAAGAGAGCTGGAGGGCGGAGCGATTGAAGCTCTACTGGAATCTATTGGAGGATGAGGACCATGTCGAGTGGGAGAGGAGATGCAGACGCCTGCTGGGACCAAATACACTATACTCGCTCTTGGTGAAGGAGATTGGGAGCTACAGAGCTAAGCTGAGATGCTTCCTGGGAAGCTGGGGCGGAGGGAGGGAAAACTGCTCGCCGAA
>JAHZNI010000018.1:0-11553 GCA_027744415.1 Seira ritae
GCTACAAGTTTAAGCGTGACTTGTGTCTCAAAGTATCAATGGTTTTCAACTCTTTTAACTCTAACTTACCACTTTTAAGCCTTTCTAAACAGTCATCAGAATACATGTATTCAGATACTTGCGTTTTAAGTAAGGCCAGAGAGGATTCTTCGAGAAATCCAGAGTAGATACTGTGGTCGCCACGCATCATTCGATACATGGAAAATAAGCGTTGAACCTCGGCTGTGTCTAACTTTGGCGCCGTGGGATGCTCCAGAATCTTCCTAACTGATGAAATGATTCGGTCCTCAGTCTATCAAATATCATGAAAAACATAGAACACTCTTAATTTATTTAACAATGGAAGGACGACAAAGATAAAATTAAAATCATAAACTAAATACTTACCAAAAACCATTGATTGGGCATGACGCAAAGTTGATAGCAGGAAAAAGCTGCCTTGAGTGAAGATGGATTTACACTCAACAAAAGTCGTCTGATAAGTTCAACCAAAACTACTCTATCTTTAACGTGGTAGTAGTAGATTCGCGGTATTAGGATCGAGATTGTCTCAAGGAAATGAGGAATGACCCATTCGTTTTCTGTGGAAATCGGTATTGCAAAGGAATGTTCGGTAACTTCCCTTTTGTCGACCCATATAGCTTCACTCCTTCTTCCATTGACCTCGCCTTCCTGTTCCGGGGTAAGCCTGCTAGCCAAGCGAATGGTAATTTCTTTCGTAAGCCAAGACCCATTATGAATTTCAGTCAGTTCCCGAAGTATGGCCAACAACTGAGGAAAGAGCTTATCAAGCATTCCGGGGTATCCATTCAATACTAGTTGGCAAACCGATCGGAATTCTCTTTTGATACGATTTAGGAAAGGCTTAACAATCTCTCTTTTCGTGAACATGACAGAAATGAGACCGAAAAATATCCAGTGTATGAATTCCTCTATCTCATTTTCAGGAGTTTGGTCTTCATTTTCGCTCACCAAAGGAAAGATATTAACTGCGAAAATAAACGGCCATTTTTTAATACCGTCGTGTATGTTATTCAGGCATCCCTCGATTAACTCTCCAAAGTCAGTGTCGATGTCTCTGCTTGAAATTGGTTTGAAAATATCGTCTAACATTGTGCCAACAAAGGCTTCTCTAACTCCTAGTGAATTTATCGTTGTTTCATTGTACTCCACCGGAACTGAAGCAGTGATGGGAGGAGCATTGATAACTGAGGATGGACCGGGGACTGCTGGAGCCGTATCGTATCGACTTCGAGCCGATGATGTGGTCTTCTGAGGTCGGGGCTCAGGCTTCTTAAACACGGCAGATGATGATGATGCAGTCAAGTATTCGCCGCTAGTGCTTCCATCGGATGTCCCAGCTCCATTTCTTGCTGAAAAGTATTCCTCTGAATCCATTTTCTCCAAATGGGAGGATCCAGCGGCTGCACTGGCTGCAGCAGGTGCAGATGAAGTTGGAGCCTCCTTCTTCCTGCCAGTTTCGTTGATATTCTGCTGTTGCAGTGGAAAGTTTGGTCTTCTTTCGAGGGGTAGATTCTTCAGCGTTAGCAAGACACGTCGAAGCGTCATCTTCAGGTTCCGGAGAATCGGATAAGTCGATGACTTGGACTTTTTTACCACTCGAACCCTTTCTCGCGGCTTGCTGGGCTGTTGCAGAGGCACTAGCATTGTTGCTACTGTTACTGGCAGATGTTCGCTTTCGCTTGTTGTCCTTCCGCTCGGCACCGTGCATGACGACGACCAAGTCCTTTAATTGGTCACTGGTCACCACCACAGGTACGTTTTGTTTTAAACAAATGAAATTATCCGTCACGAACTTAATAAAGAATTACAATTTGAAGCAATTCTAATATAATATATGTAGTTGCCGTTCCGTTTATTCATTTGAGTCTGGGTGCTAATTAAACTACATATAAGCTAATCAAAGCTTTTGATGTTTAATTATATGAATCAAGAGTTTTTCAAGGAATAAAAATTGCGAACCGGTTTGATCGTCTTAAGGCACTCACAGCCAGGTATCCGGTTCAATTTAACCGATGGCACTTTAAAAAGGTAAAACAACCAAAAACAAAAGATAACTGCTCCAGCACTGAGCACTGCGCGAATTATCGATGATTGAAGACTGAAGATGTAAGGGAGATATTTAAGACGTTTGCATTGAAAATTGTTAATTAATGAATGAAGAAAAATGAAGTTATGATGACTTTTGTAATTCCGTCAGTAGCAATTGAAAAATTAAATATTTTGACTTTGACTTGACGTTTGACTCGAATATATCCGTCATGTCAAGATCAACAGCAATCATGAAAAGTGCAATAGGGAAATGAAGTGAACTGAAGTGAACGTGTTTTCGGCTCATGAAAAACAAACAAGAAACGAACAAAAGAGAAGAATACATAGATAGAGAACGTGAATGGTGCTGAGCTGAGCGAGCAAAGCAAAACAGAAGAAGAGAGGTGAACAAGAAAGAGCTAATGCTTTGCTTCGCGCTCATTTTTACTAGAAGATGAGAGGACGAAAGAGTGAATGCACTATACTATACTGCTGGCTGGGGTAACGTTTTTTCTCTAGACTCCAGACCAAGCAAAAGCAAAGCGACGGCAGTCAGTCAAATGTCAACTTTTCATTTTTGACTTTCCCCTTTTTCCCTTGCGAATACAACACTAAATAAATGCAGTTATATTTAATGTACTTTTTTCAGTATAGTTGAAGTTTCAAACGTTCTGCGCTGCGTTGCTATGCCTAAATGTGCATTTTCATTTTCTGATTTGCTTCTTATCATCACGTCTACAATTGTATAATTTGCTTTAATTTTTGAGGATTTGAGCTAAGCTGAACCTATAATCTCAAATATTATGTTGAGCTTGGGTTGAGTGGAAAATTGGAAAATGGCCGAGAATCTTAATTCAAATCAAAGTAATTTTTTTAGAAATTATTGTTTTAATCTTAAAATATTCCATTTGAGTGGCATGGCAGAAGGCATGTTACAATTTTGAAATTATAAATGATCATATCATATTTTTATGTATATTTTCGAATGGTCAATCATTTTTTCAGAATTACATGGGACATATACTTTTTATTAAAATGGATTTCAGGAAAGATTTTTATCATTCACATTTACATTAATTATGGGTAATTATGGATCAACAAAAATTGTTTGAATTACAAAGACATTTTGGGTTTTTAAAACTAGCTGGACCAATAGATGAAAACGTTTTTTCTTCCTTCGTCTTTCCTTCTCTTGGTAGCACCAAACCAAGTTGTTTTTATCGATCTTCATGTAATAGAGATCTGTGAAGATGACCTGCTCACTTGTGTTTGTTCACCTTTTGCTCCAGTTCGGATGGCAGGGAGTAGTCCATTCTATCAAGCTGTGTGAGAAAAGGAATGGATTGCATGAATACAAATACAGTTTCTTGCATAAAACACGTTTTTTCGAGAGATTTTGTTAAACCAAGCCGTTACTAAGTTACTATAGTTTAATAATTTAATTTTAGTACCTGAACACCACTTTTCAGGAAAAGGAATGTTGGCAATGCGTTCACATTGAATTGGTCGGCAACGTCACGATTCTTCTCTGCGTCGATTTTGATGAAGCACACCTTTAAAAGTAATCAATAATCATTCTTTAATTCGACACAATTGCTCCAGGATTTTGGAGCTGCCTGGTATAATTAATAAGGAATACTTTTTCGTACATTGGAATTATTAGCAGCGAGGTCGGAGACCTTCTTGAGACTATGCGCGGAAGCATTGCACCACTGCGCTGTGAATTCAATTACCACTAGGTTTTCTCCTGCCTCCTGCATCTGCTTCTCAAAATGGGGCTGTATCCATATGCAGGAAAATAAAATTTTATTTTATAGCAAACTATAATTTCTTGACTAATTTTGCTTTCCATTAATCCTTACGCGATTGTAGACCACGTTGATTGGCATTTTGGGGGAGAAATTTTTAGCAATTAAAAAATTTAAATGTAAGAACAAACTTTGATTGTAGCAACGAATCACTTCTAGTACACACAACCTCAGCAATAGCAGTTAAGCCACTGACATCACACACACGCCACAGCGTCACCAAAAGACAAAATTTCGCTTGAAACCTCTTCGCTGTCCTTTCTTTTTTCTTTATAAGTCAACCAGTCTTTAATATTACTGCTTTTGTCCGTTTTTCCTTCAAGCCTTTTTTATGTAATGCAAAAAAAAATCTTCTTACTTTTGCCCTTCTAGGTACAAACTAGGCGAAATATATTTTTTATGAACATGAACAGAAAGTTTCCTTCCTACGTACCATATTTTAGTTTTTTCTTCATTTATATAACCCCATCCATGTTATATTCTTATTGTTCTTCTTAAAGTTCAACTTCATCTCATCTCATCCACTGTACCAATACCATACACCACTATTACCTGGGCCTGGGCATTAATAGCCATTATATCTGCAGATATCGTTTCTTCCTAAAAGTGACGCCCACACGCAGGTCACGCCAACAGTTTCTCGAAAAACTCGTGTGAGCGAGCGTGGCTGTGTGTCTCTCGATCGTTTGAAGTAAGTAGGTGGAATAGAATAGAAAATGCTCCACGTTTTTCGCTCTGTCGAATTAAATGCGGTTTAATTATTCTCTATTTGACCAAAGTCTTTTCTAATTTAAAATATACTTTTATCTGACTTGACTACACGAGTCGTGATAGTCGTTTCTTCTATTATCCCGCATCCCTAATTATGAAAGCAACATATTATATTTCACCTATGCAATTATTTGTTCTCGTTCTTTTGAAGCCAGTCTTATTTTTTTAGCCAAAAATTTTTAGTAGAACACGATTTAGAAGAAAGCGGCATGGTTATTAACACGTTGGTTGGTTTAGTAGGTTCCCATATAATAAGAAATGTCATGTAATATTTGTTCGGACCAAATATGGAAATGACGCTAAACAAGCGTGATGAATCCGAACGCTAAAAATCAGTATGGCTTGTAAATTGCAGTATCATCTTATATTTTATGCAACCCCCACATCCTAAGTTTTAATCATGCATCATATATCTCATTTTAAATGTATTGTTAAAATAAAACCAGTTCTTCATTTTCACATGCATTTCAATATTGTTGTATTTGGTTTGACGATTGGATTGGATGATTAAAACCTTAAAACCTACTTACTACAGCTAACTGAGTGACTGAAGTGAGTGAATGAGAAACGTCCGTTGTAAGACATAATTTATTCTCACTCAGTCTTAAAACACCCCAATCCGGCAATTAAAATGGTTCCAATCAGCATTTTCCATGAATATCTAATGAAGAAATGTATTTTCGAAACATGTCATTATTTTTATTATTCTGTGCAAGGTCGAGCAGAAAAATATGCATAAAATGCGTGACGTTGAGGAGGCATCTCTAAAAATAAAAATGCTTAAATCTTTCTGTGTTACCGATGATAGTTCACGCTTCGACAATAATAAAAATCAGTGGAAGAGCTGGAAGAGTAGGCGCACTAGCTCCGTCCTTGCTGTTAGATTTATGTCTGGAGTCTGGAATAAGATACTGGAAATGTAACCCCTACGCTCCTGGTTGCAGATCCGGGGGTTTGGTGAAGGTCATTTTGATTCTAATTCTCGTATTTCCCCATGAATCAATAAATATCGAAAGAAAAGATGCAGCAGTAATCTGTCGACGTTGTATATGAAAAAGGGCAGATGGTGTAAGATCACGATCGAAATAAGTCAACAGGAGTCTAACGAAAATAAGGTCGAAGATTATCCGGTTGTCACAGTTCTGTTGCCATCAAGACTGACTAATGGAAACACGTTAGCATGAGAATATTATGCTTGCTGTAGTCTTCAGTAGGAATAATATTAGTCAGTGCATTGAACATTTGGCTGTTGCGCCAAAATGGGAACTTGGAAGGTCATTGTCATTGGTTTTGTAGGGAACAAATTCTTTTCCTAATTTAGGCATCAATTATCTGCTAAAAGGAAATGGGAGTATTCATTACGCATTGCATTTTTGGATTTCTATTGTTGAAATTGAAGTTTGTGAATCGAACGCTATGGAAATACGCTTACATTGATGCATGAATATGATGCAGGTATGTATATCCTAGACAACCAATCATCGTCATATTCGTCTGTTCATTTCATCATATGCATTCAAATTCAAGCATTGAATAGTGCATTACATTACAGTCTCTATGTTAATGGAAAAGAGAGAGAGAAATTAAAAAGATTAAATTTTGAGCCATTTTCTTTGGTAAAGTTGCATTTAAGGTTATGCATACATTATACATATTTCACATCAATGTCAGTGAGTCAGTGCAACTTGTCAAATGCAGAATTTGAAATCATAAGGAGCAGAGAATATCAAATTATAATATGGTACTGTAATTCTGGAGCTTTTTATGCATGTTACATTGCCTTTACTTTATTATACGCTTCTATAAGTGAAATGAAACCGACCAAAAAATTTTAAATAAATATTCATCTGATTTTTTTACGGAAAATGCAACCATTGTCTTTTGCTTAGCAAATAGCAAGTGCTAAGTTTTTGATCAGGTTTGTATGCATGAATCAAGAGCTTTAATATTGAAACTGTAATATATATAATAATAACATAACGATCCTTGCTTAGGCTACTTAATAATCTTTCGTTTCGTAGGTCGACAGACTAGTAATTCATTTCATGAATTGGATTAGATTAGGAATCCTAATACTGGAAGGAACACATTTCAGTTCGCCCCATCCAGGGACATCGCATCCCAGATACTTTGGCTGCAATGGAGTGGTGTTGCTTTTGCTCTTGTAATCATTAAAAAACACAAGACCTATGCCACTGCTAAATGTGCTCGTGCAAGTCAGGGAGAATCTCTCATGTGCAGAGCGGCAAAGTCACACACGTTGGATCAGGATCAGACGTAAAAAACTAAACAATGTATCTATCTTTCTGTATGTACAAACGTAGGCCCAATAGATAGACCGAAACTAATTTTGGCTGGATGTGCCTAAAATATTTTCTTTGCACCTATTATTAACTATATTTATCATAATATTACTATGATGATTACATTTACGTGTCAGTCTTAGTATTAGTCTTAGTCTTAGTATTTATCCTAAAAATATTGAATTTGTGTGACAATAAGGAATCGACCTGACAATGCCACTCAACTCAAATATAAATTAAGCATTAAATATTGTTCAAGCAATTATGTACATTTATAGTCTCCTCGTGGTTTTATCCGGTGAAGTTCAAAACAATTAGCATAAAATGTTAATATATTAAAATTTTATCGAGTTCAGTTCATTGACAGTATGCTTCGTTCATGGACGTGTACTTTTATTTCGATTACACTTGGATGCAATAGAATAGAAACTTTTGAAAATTTTTATTGGTGACGTGATTTACAGTTTTAAACTTTTAATTCACAGTCAGTTGTTCGAAAGTTACAAAATAACATCCAGCACTGGCCAAAATGCACGAAAGAAATATTTACAAAATTCCTCCAAACTTCGCTGAGCTCTCGAAAAAATACAGCTTTCTTGCTCCGTTTCTCAGTAAGGTAATTAATTAAAAAATTTGTATGCATTCAAGTTTGCATCATTTATCAATTGCCATTTGAAAGAATGAATCAAAGATAATGCTTTCATTTACATGCTATGTCATATTAATTTTTTAGAACGAGAAAGGGGTTCCAAAGCTAAATTTCAAGGATCAAGACGCACTCCGAGCTTTGACGAGGGCGTTACTTCTCGAAGATTTCCAGCTTGATGTGGAGATCCCTGAGGAAGTTCTGGTACCGACGGTCCCATTACGATTAAATTATATATTATGGATTGAGGATCTCTTGTCGTACAATGATAACTTCAGCAAAAGTGGTTATCAGATTTGTGGCATTGACGTAGGTATTTGAAATTCCTGACTTTAAATAGTGAATTGAACTAAATTTTTACCATGAAGTGATTGCATAAATTAACCTAATCTAATCGTGATTTTACTTGCGGTACAGGGACGGGAGCAACAGCTATTTATGCCCTGCTGGCAGCCAAAAAGAACCAATGGCAAATGATTGGAACTGAGATCGAACCGGAGTCTGTGATGGTCGCAAAGTCAAACGTGCAACGGAATAGTCTTGGTCGACTTGTTGAAAGTAAATCAATCAAATACCTCAAATTAACGTTCAATTAACTTAATTTAAATTAAAAATGAAATTATTTTTGTGTTGTTTAGTTCGTTACGTCAAAGAATCCGTTCTGGAAACGATTCTTGCTTACTCCTTCCCAGGACAATTTGCGTTCACGATGTGTAACCCACCGTTCTTTGGTCATGACGAGGAGACGGATTCTGTTGCTAAGTCGAGGAAACCGGACAGACCTCAACCATCTGGAGCAAGAAGTGGTACCAAAAACGAACTAATCGTGTCTGGCGGAGAGCTGGAATTCATTTTCCAAATGATTGCAGATTCCAAAGTTCATCAGAGCTCTGTGAAGTATGTCCTTATTTTTTTAAATGTAAAAAGTATTTTTAAGAAAAATATTGGTAATGACAGCTAATTTGTATTTCGTTGTGCAGAATTTTTACAACCATGGTCGGCATAAAGAAACATCTCAAGGATCTCATCACGAAATTAAAAACGGAAGGCATCACAAACTTCACTACGACTGAGTTCTCTCAAGGAAAAACTATGCGTTGGGGACTGGCCTGGACTTTCGATTCCCAAGTTCATTTGGAACCTCCAGCTCAAGTGTCTCACACGTTTGAAAGCATTCCAGGCTGCCTCAACTTTGAAAACTATATCTACTCACACTTAGACAACCTGAAATTCAGTTGTCTTGAGTGGATTCCAAACAATAATGTTAACGACGAAGCTTCATCCTCTGCCATGCTTATTGACGAGCCTGGCACAATGCTACACTTTATTGCGACAGAGAACACTTGGACTGGACAGCGTCGTCGACGAAGACTTCTCGAAAAAGCGGAGGAGGGCCCATCTCCCCGGAAGAAAGTCAGAACGATGTCCAATGACCAAAACGGAGAGGAGGAGATGGATGCTACCACCGCATCTATTATCTATTCTTTGGAGGATATTTTGCTGGAAAGTCATGTACAAATTATGAGGGAGGGATCCAAGGGGACGATTGCAATGCGCTTGTTGCGTGGCTCCCTAGGAAAAGATGGAATGAATCAGATTATGACCTATTTGAAGAATTGTTATAATCGCGATTTGCAAAATCCTGCAACTGAACTGTATCAATTGAATCAATGTGAGAAAGGGATGTTGTAGAATANGATGGAATGAATCAGATTATGACCTATTTGAAGAATTGTTATAATCGCGATTTGCAAAATCCTGCAACTGAACTGTATCAATTGAATCAATGTGAGAAAGGGATGTTGTAGAATAAAATGTTCTATAAAATCAAATAAGTAATTTTTGCAAATGATTTTTATTTTTTCAAGCGCATCGTTTACACAGATTCATACAAAATTTTTCTACAAAAATAGAAAATAAAATTTTTATTACGTTTTAGAATTTTGCACATTCACACATTTTTACACACAAAAAATCTAATCATGTATCACAAGAAGGGAAGATCACAGAGACCCCTGAGATTGCCAAGGTGGTTCAGGCAAAGAATTATTTCACAAGGGGCTTAGCTGGTACTGGTATGATGGGATGAATTTACTTGCGGTAGCTGCTTCCGCTGCTGTATCCACCGCTGTTTTGGTATCCGAGGACGAGGGGCTGTTGGTTGTAGTTGCTGCTTCCTCCGTATGAGGATCCGCCATAGGAAGAGCCGCTAGAGTAGGATGGGGATGGCATGGCAACTGGGACTTGGCTGGGCTGGGAGTAGGTGATGGAGGGTTGAGAGTATTGGATTTGTGGGGGAGAGAAAGTGATGGATGGGGCAATGTAAGCTACAGGCTGGCTGTTGTAGCTCTGCTCAGGTCCAGCGTAGCTCTGGGAGGAGGCAGGCTGGCTGTAGGAGGGGGAGCTTCCATAGGAAGGAGATGAGCTTCCATAGGAGTTGGGGCGGGCAACGGCAGCAGTGGCCAAGAGACAGACAGCAAGGAACTGTAAGACAAAAAATTATTTATTTAGCTGTATTATTTGAAGACCTGAATCTTTGCACTTTTTTCATTCCCAAAGGAATTAATGTTTCTCGGAAACTTACAGCCTTCATGTTGAATGGATTGGTTGGTCGAGAAGTTCTCGGTTGATGAGAGAGTAAGTTTTAAAAGGTATGTTGGTTTATTTGCTTGTTTGCTGTTGGGAGTTGAAGATGAGAGTGTGATGCCTTCTCCAAGAAGTCGCCGGGTATTTATACTAAAATGATGGAATCGCACAGAAGGTGAGAAAATCCATATGCAATGATCCCTTAATGGCCTGAAATGATTATTCTAGAATATATTATTATGTTTTGTCCTTGTGAAAGTCTAAGCAAAGTCTTGTTTTTAGTCCAGACTCTTGAATCCAAGTCTCCATGAAAAAGGTTAAGGAACAGAGAGATGAAAACCTATTGTAAAATATATGCATCCATCGAGTTAGTGATCTCATGAGCAGAAGAGCTTAAGTCCTGAAGGTCATCTCAAAAGGAACCTTTATACAGATACAATCATGCACTATGCGAGCCTTTCGATCGTTTCTATTTTTAGTATATTCGTCTTGTCTTTGTAAAACTAGTTGAGCAGATCGCAGCAGATGAACTTTAGATTATTTCATGTCTTCTAGAACAAATTTATCACGGCCCTTTCGAGTATATTGCATGCATAGGTTGCAATTTTTGTTGCTTTCACTTTCTTTTAATATCCTTTCCGGATGAAAACGACGCTTTGTATATTATGTCCGATGTCAAAACTACTTGGTTCATCTTGTCTTCATATTCATCATTATATCATGCTTTTGCTCTTCAAACCCTTCAGAGATTGAAGGCGAATCATTAACGCATGAATGCATGCAATTGACCTATCAAATCTAAATCTGAATCCAATAGAACTCACTTTGTAAGCTCTAGTTTTAGTGCATCAAAAACGTCAATATCATCTTTGATTTGAAGGTTGAGGAACGTTCAAGGGCTACCTGTCCCAGTAGCCGGATGACTTCTCAACTGGACACATCGTCACATGACATGCCAAACTGATTATAAAATTTTGTGTTATGGGACTTGGGTCTCTGAGTTCAAATCAACTTTCCATGAATCATGATGGACATGCTTCTCGTTACTTTTATGCAGGTATGCAAGTACCTGAAAAAGATGTGATAGAAGAAACACTGAAACACCTATTTTGCACAAACTTAGGCATACCTAGACAATTAGTACGTCATTTAGTTTGTAAGCGATGTACAAGCAGAACAAAGATTTTATTCAGTCCCAAATCGGAATCTAGGAAAGAAGAGTTTCTACGTATAAGTTCTTGCTGACTTAATAATTCAAAATGGTAGGATTTTTAATTTTTAATGTTTTTACTGTAATAGTTTAATCAGAATTAATTACTCACTGATTTATAATATAACTGATTTTATTCTTTTGAATTCTCAAGTTACCCCACATAAAATTCAAGCC
>JAHZNI010000019.1:0-10006 GCA_027744415.1 Seira ritae
GTTCCTAATCTTGTATTATGGTATGGTCGAACGCAATAATGATGTAATGCTATTTGCTATATTAAGTAGGTATGCCTCCCTCCTCCATCACTTTTTTTTATCCCTAAAAATTATTTCGCGTGATCCTGATCCTGATTCTCCATCTTCCTCGCTTCCGCTTCCAATAATGGAAGCTGGAAGCTACTGGCTTTCTCCCATGTCTAAATTAATATATATTTTTTATATCAAATTATTTCTTGATCTAATCAAAATCTGGGACATTCTTTGGCTAATTAAATGATCGTTAAAACAGTGTCTTCCCTTTACCCAATTTTGGAATTGAATTAAATAGATTAGGCCTAGGCTTGGCCTAGGCGTGTTTGCTTATAAAGTTAAAGGCGGAAGGCTAAAAGGATCTATCTATCTTTTGGAGAGAGAGAGAGGAATAAAGCATTATATTATTCGCGAAAATTGCTCCTGGCCTTCCCCTCCCACAGCAATATTTCCCATCATGATCATCCATCCTCTCTTCTCTTCCCTTGCTCATCCTCCTCATCTCATGAAGTGATGTGATGGCATGGACCACCATTCTCATAATTTAATTTTCGGAAAGAAGATCCCCGGGTGAAGCGATAAATTTTTTTTCTCTCTAGCGCACCACACTACACCACCATGTGAGATCTTCCGCTTTTCAAAATAGATTCTAATTTTACATCCGTGAGTGACACAAGGAGCGAAAGCGAACGGCTCGACTCCTTTCCCAATTTTTGCAAAAAATAAAAAAGTTTTTCTTCTCTTTTTTTCGGAGACTTTGTTTACGCATTCATCCACGGCTCCTCCGCTATTTTTTTTCTGGAGTGTCAGACTTGTGACTAGCACATCATATCATCATAGTTCCATTCCATACCAGTCTGGCCTAGCCTGGCCTAGCCTCCTGTTCCCTCCAAGATATTTTTCTGTTCTCCTCCAAATTTTTTTTTGAAAAATAAAATGACGACGATGGAGTAAGTAGTTGTAGTAGTACTATAGTGGCTTGGTTTGGCTTTGGCTTGGCTGCATGGAGCCTAGAGAAAAAAAAATTGGTGAAGCTTAACCCTTTTTTTTTCTCTTTCTCTTCTTGGCTTGTGCCGTTACTACCGTTGAAAAAAAGCACTTGAGCTTGAGGCGTTGAGCCCAGCTTTGGTGACATGGTAGTAGTAGTAGTGCTTAAAGGGGCATAAATTGTCCCATATTGGCAGCCATAAATTTCAATTGATGACATACGAGCACTTTGCTGCATCCCAAAAAAGCAAGTTATTTTTTTGAGAACTTTGTCTCCTCTCTACTCATTTTGGCACTGTTCTCTGAGCCTCTCGTGTTGACTTCTCATGCCTCACTAATATGACTACGACTCAATATTATTATTATTTGCTCTAATCTAATAGAATAAGTATTCCATGTGAGGAGTGAGTAAGTATCTAGTATAGTAGCGAGGATTAGAAATGAAAGAAGTTTTCTCCAAAAATTTTTTGACTTCTCAAAAGTAGTCGTAAAGAAAGATGAATGTTATCATTTGCATTTTTATGCCTCCAATTTATGAATAATTACATTTTAAATAGGACGACTGCTACTAGCTCCACCACGCTTGCTCAAGATGATGATGATGATGACTACGACTGCTCTCGTACGTGTTCAAAAGGGAAAATATATATTTTCATTTTCTCATTTTCATGTTTATACCTACTTTACTTAATACATAGGAGCAAGAGGAAGGAATTATTATGATTATGCAACGAAAAAAAATATGAAACTAATTCGAAATTCAGGTTTTTAAAAAACTCCATGAGAATCATGATGATGATGAATCCTTTTAATAAATTGGGGAAAATGATATGATACGATTCAGGCTTCAGACGTTTTGAATCGATAATAACGACTTTCTCAGAGGGGAAAAAATAATAGGTAGGTAAAAGAAGTAGTTGTGCAATCCCACGAGACAAAAAGAACCTGAACTGAACCTGATACCTACTGAAATATTGTATTTTTCCAGTAACAAATTTTTCTCAGAAGAAATCATTAGCAAAGCAAGCAAGAGAGCGAATGAAAAAGGATGGAGAACCTAGTTTTCTAATAAATTTCTCTTTTTCTTGTTCTATCATCTATGTTTGAAGTAGAAAATGGCCCACCTGACACAACGTGCCAAGATTCATTCTAGAAATTCTTTTTTTCAATGCTCCGCTCGGGAAACAACAGATGGGCAAAATTTCATAATCATTTTATTTTATTCCGAAAAGAAAAAAATTTCTATAGCTAATGCTATCCTTCTGTGCAGCGTATTTATTCAGTTCAGTTCAGTTATGACGATGATGATAACAGTTGCAAACTGGAGGGAATGAGGAGTCAACGTGCGAGGGCACAAACCCAACACGTTTTTTTTCTTCTTCTCCACTCCACTTGGTTCAGTATGTTGACGTAACCTGAGTCTGAGTAGAGTTAGTGCAGACTAATACTAAGGCAGTGTTTGAGTTAATGAGCTGGCGAAAAAGAGTTGAAGTTGCTGAGAAAAAAAATCTTGAAATCTTGAAGAAATAAAAGTCAACCGGGCTGGCTGAGCCGGAGCCGGGTTACAGGCTAAGCTGGTGCTGGGGGATATGTACATATTGAAAAGATGCAAAATCATAATTTCGAAACAGTCAGGATCACGGTGGCATCGCAATATCCGATAAAATAGGTTGACAGCTGTGAAACGAGCCCAGCTCGCTCAAGCTCGTGTAGGTCAATTCACTCGATACTGAGACGAGATAGATATGATTAGAGCGAGGAGGTAATCTGAAAGTAAAAGTTTTTTTTGCAACAAAGACTCAACTCGTGAAGTGCCGGATAATATGCATCATGAAACTGCAGTAGTAGATAAGTTGCTCAAGCCGGTTGGCTGGTGTTTTTTAAAGCGCAATGAATTGAAATATGACGACATATGGGATATGAAAAGGAGAGCGGATTCACTTATTTATTCACTATCATGTCATGGCGACATGGCTTGTCCTTATAAAAAAAATTATACCAATAAGCTCAGGGGTGGATTCGATTATGTGATTACTATTAATTGCGAAAATTTTCTTCTTATTTTATTTGCGTTTATCAGTAAAAAAAATACAAAAACACAATGCAATAATATGATTAGGTATTAGGTATTATATTTAAGGACTTCTGCAGTTTGCATGTCACGTCTGCCGATGCCGAATTGAAGAAGGGATTTTCATGTGAAAAGGGTAATAAAAAACGGCGGCGGCACCATCTAATAATCATACTAAACAACACTATTTACTATTTACATAGGTACATACAAATGATGAGTGTGGAAACAATAGATGAAATGCAAAGTGCTGTATTTGTTTTGCATAAAATTAAGGCATTTCACTTGTAATGAGCCAGGGAAACTGCTGAAATAATGATGCTGTCATCAATAAGCTGATTGTGATTCTGATTGTGAGCAAAAAGCTCTATTAGAGTCAATTTAGTTGGATAATTCATCAGAAAATAAATGGATGCGTAGGAAGAAGTAGAAGAAGAACAGGAGGGGGAAGATGTGTTGTGGGATACGGCTGGGAATTTTTCTGTTGGTTTCTCTCTCCGTAATTTGACACGATAGGGAGAAGACGAGAGAGGAAAGGAGAGTGTGTGATTAAGTTGAGTTGAGGCTAATGAGAAGATTGAGAATCGTTCGCTGTGGCGAGTCCCTTGGGAGAGAATATTTTTTTTCTCAGGAGGAACTCAAGTGTGAAGAAATAAGAAGCAGGGAATAGGTATGTATATTTATGCATCTATGTAGTAGTCGTAAAAAATTGCTCTTTTTCAGAAAGACCGTTTTTACTTGTTTCTTAATATTGGATACGTGTCGTGTCTTCAATTTCGCGTGTTTGGAGTTTGGGAAGAGGGAAAAGGAGAGAGAGGACGACATGGTTTATATTTACTGTAGTGAAGTAAGTAGTAACTGTCCAGGAGAATGGAAAACGGTATCGTAGTCAAATAGGATGGGTTGATGGGATGGGAGTTTTTTTTCTGTAGCGGTTTTCGAATTATATTTCGTGTTAGTTTTAGCTCAACTCAACCAAAGCCCAGGAAAAAATATGTATATTTTTATATGCATTTCATAAATTTCATGAGTTCTTTTTTGCTTTTGCCTTTCTTTGATTTTTTGATGGACGGATGGATAAGGGATAATACCTATGTAGGCAAGAAGGGAGTATTCAACGATGTTTATGTGGAAGTGGAGCACAAGTACATATTTTGATGGCTTTACTTATTTCACTTGTTCTTTGTTGACGATGCGATGGATGACGATGGAAAAAGAGTCCAGACCAGATCCAGGTCCATGGCTGGATTTGGATATTTCGTATTCTTTCTTGTAGACTGCCGTTTCCTCTCCTTTTATCTGGAGTCGAGTCGAGAATGAGAGTCATTCTGTTGTGTGGAGGAAAGAGAGAGAGAGAGAGAGAGAAAGAAAGAAGGGTTATAAAAAAAGTGGAAGTCAAAGTCATGCCTCCAGAGAAGGGAAGTGAGTTGAGTTAGATTATATTGCCTTTTCTTATTTCACTACTGCCTATAAAGATTACTGGACCGTGACCTGGCTTGGCCTGGTAAATAAGTGTATGGTGGTGGGTTGCGTTGTTGGTTTTATGCTTCACTCACGAAAAACTACTTTGGCTTGGCTTGACTCGTTTTTTAGCTGACCCTACACTTATTTCTGGAAGAAGAGAAGAAAGGCTCCTGATTTCTTTTTTTTCCTCGCTGGAGGAGATGCCGGAGATGTAATTATGGAAATTTCTGGTGTGAAAATGATAAAGCATTTTGGATATTGCTATTGACTTGATTTCGACGAGTCCGATTTCGAATGGGCAAAATTATTGATTGGCTGGTCAGCCTTTTCTATCGCATTGCAGATTGCAGCTGCAATTGTATACATTTCTTTTTAAAAATTATTTATCTGGTTTTTTTGTCATTATCTTTAAAAGTAAGTAAGTAGCAGGTGGCTAATAAAGCAATGGATTGGATGGATCGCTTTACAAAGCAAAGTAATTTTAAACGGGTTGAAATTAAAGGTTTCGCAGTTGCAAGTCCAAGTCGCTGTTCAAAACTTTCTTCTCTGCCCTGTCCGGCTGACACGTGTTGTGTTGTTTTCGCTGTTCAGTCAGGTTCAACCTGATTTTTTTTTCAGGGACTGTGCTGGTGCTGGGCTAAATTACAATAGATTTTCAGGATTGAAAAAATATATGATGATGAGTAGGTAGGTACATCAAGTTATTATGAGGTTCTAATACAGTGTTTACACACGTGGAGTGGAGTTGGAGTAGTCATCATCCTCCTTCTCATTAGTACTCAGTACACCAGTTGCATTGCATTGCATATTGCATTGCTGTTCGAGTTCATGGAATATTATTTTGGCTTGACTTGACAAAAAAACCACTGACTACTGACTACTCACATCCGGCTGTGTTTTAGTTTAGCCCTTCACTAAAAAAAGTAACCACTTTTTTAAGAAGGAACTTGACATGTTACTCCCATTGTGCTGTAATCCCAATCAGCGCAGCGGAGCACAGATCATTAATTTATAGAAGAGAAAATTAAATAAGTAGAAGTACATACATAGATATTAGCATGGGAAAAACTTTTTTTTATTCGCTGTTGCTGTTATCGAGTAAAAGTTGTGGAAAGCTGATGTACATATCTGTATCTGTATCATCATTGCTTAATCCTAGCTTGATTGCGTTCCTCTTCCACTAGTTTAATCTCTATTGAAAAGGATGGAAAAAAGAGTTGTTGTTTTGTTGCACTCACACAGTACACTACACACTTGTCTTGTCACAAGTTGTTTTTTTTACCCTGGGAAAAAAATAACTACTACATACTATGTACTACTGTAGTCTTTTTCGAGGAGTTTCAAGTCAACCAGAGTAGAAGATAATATGTTGTGAGTGGAGACAGAACTCTAGTTCTAGTTTATTAGGACGAGTTGAGTAGAGTCGAGTCAGTCACTAGCAAGTAAATAGTAAATAAAGTTATAGAATAAAAGATATATAATTTTTATTCTCTTGTCTTCTTGTCTCTTCCTCTTTACGCACAATGCAATGTTTCGCTGGCTTGGCTTGAAGCCAGGAAAAGGATTGCTATTGCTATTGCTAAGTAAGTGGTATTAGAGCGTATGTGGAAGTAAAAGTAGAAAAGTAGAAAACAAGTGATTTTACTCATATTATGCGTATAGTTCTTTTTATGTTGAAAGGGGTAAATAAAGTAGCAAAATTTCGGATGGAAATCTGTAGTAATTCTGGTATATTCATGTAATTCATGAAATGAATGTAGTTCATTTCATCCGTGTGGCATGTGTATCTGTAATCTGGAAGAAAAAAATATGTGTAACGTACATACATAAGTATTAATGGAGTATTATGTTATGCCTTGTTTTTTTTCCTGACTGAACAATTTTGAATTGTCTTTAAAACTGTTGTAAAAAAATATTGTGGATATGTAGTATGCATTATTATGTTTGTTGTTGATGTTGTTGTTCGAAAGTTTTCTTGGCTCTCCAGGGTACATAAAAAAGAAGAGAAGTTTTTAGTAGGTATTTACTATTTAGAATTTTACATGATGTTATTTTACTATGTAGTTCTTTTCTCCGCTCACTCCACTCCACTCCACTCCACTGAAGCTATGCGGGAGATCTGGTAAAAGTGGGGGTTCTATGTTCTATCATTTTTAATGCGCCGTAATGATATCAATGTTGGAGAAGTTTATGTAATGTTTTGTTGGCAGTCTCTCGCTCATTCCCTCCAATAAAAGTGACACTTTCTGAAGACGTCAATGGCTTCAAA
Source organism: Seira ritae (assembly GCA_027744415.1). Taxonomy (NCBI): domain Eukaryota; kingdom Metazoa; phylum Arthropoda; class Collembola; order Entomobryomorpha; family Entomobryidae; genus Seira; species Seira ritae. The sequence continues at coordinate 6,825 of JAHZNI010000019.1, forward strand.
AACCTAATAAATGTTGAGTTCAAGTAAACTCGTAAATTTTAAAAGGGAATATAAGGAATACCATAGGTCTTTTGTAATCTACTGTTTAGCATATGCTTTTTAGTATTTTTTTTCAGGAGATTCTTTTGTGGAGTTTGGACAGAATTATGGTTTTGCAGGGAATTTTTCCTGTAAAGATGATATTCTGGTGCATTTTTTTGCATTAAAAATTGCCATAGTTCAAGAGAAATACAGAGAATTTTTCGGGGAAAACCGGTCCCGTTTCTTTGGATTACGATAAAATTCACAATTGCCAAGCCATATACATAGCCATGGCTGAAAATTCCTTCGCAAAATTACTAACTTTACCTTTCCTACTTTAAAGTTTTCATGTCCTATATAGTCAAGTTAAAGAAAATTTTTCATCCCCGAAAATCAAAACATGAAAAAATACTAATACTACGCATTAATTTAAAATCAAGTGCATTACTTACTTCATATCACTCCTCTCCACTTCATTATCATTCATTACTATTAAACCTGTATTACCTATTTGCAGGGGAGAAGCTTTTGTAACAATTTTTCTTCATCGTCTTAACTCACTCTGCTCAGGCCCAAGTCACAACCCATCATATCATCCCAACCAAGAAATATTTTTAGGGGTTAACCATATGCATTTGTGTTTGTCGAACGTATAGAATAAATCACGTAATGGCAATGGGTTCATGTTCATTCACGAACGAAGAATGAGAATAAAAATATAGTGGAGAGTGGAGAATGTACTGTTTTATGTACTGTAACATTAATTTGTAACAATTTTTCTTCATCGTCTTAACTCACTCTGCTCAGGCCCAAGTCACAACCCATCATATCATCCCAACCAAGATCAAGAATCAAAAATCAACCTGAAGCCCAGCCGCACAAATTTTTTTTATTATTGCCTATTATGTACAGCAATAGCATGCATGCCTGTTTCTGTTTCCATTCTGATTCGATTACCATTTCATTTCATCTACTCATCCTCACTTCATCTCATTCAATTCAGTCCTATATTTTTTAGAAGGTGTGCCCCTACTCAACTTTGTAGATATCTAATGCAGTTTTTTTTTTCTTTTAATTTTTTTTCGCTGCCGTGATTCACTCACCTCACGAAAAGCACATTGTCTTTCAAAATTCCTCAAGAAAAAAAATCGATTAAGATTGCGAACAGATGATAATGGTATTCTACAATTTTTCTATTAAATTTGGATCAGTCAGTGCATCCTCAAAAATGTAAACTTTCAGTTTTTTGAGTGCATTATGATGACATGTCATGAGGATGATGATAGTACAAACATGAGCTTTTTGTATAGGTATTTTTTTTGTCTACAGTCTACACTGACCATACACAGTTAAAAAACTGTAGCTCTAGCTCTAGCTCTAGTGCTTTTGAATCAAGTTCATCGCTCCTCTATGCTCTATGCTCCTTCGGCATAAACAACACGCGTTTTTGACAGTTATGAAGGTGTAATACCGGATTGTTTAATCATCGCAGCAGTCGTTTCGTTTCATAAAAAAATATCCTCTAATCTAATCCAATCCATTATATTATTTCATGAAAGAAGGAGGGTGAACACGAGCAAGAGCAAGTACGCTTAATTGCGGGGGTGGAATTTTTTCCCTCTGAATTACGAGCTTAAGCTTTTCGTGTCCTCTCTGTAATTCGGGTTAATGATAATGATATAACGGGTTCCAAAATCACAGGAAGAAGAATCATATGATTTTAATAATACCTATTTTTTTTCTCTGGATTCTCTCTTTGAAAATATTCTCATGATTATAAAAAAAATTACGATTATATTTTTAGGGGTTAACCATATGCATTTGTGTTTGTCGAACGTATAGAATAAATCACGTAATGGCAATGGGTTCATGTTCATTCACGAACGAAGAATGAGAAATAAAAATATAGTGGAGAGTGGAGAATGTACTGTTTTATGTACTGTAACATTAATTGCAATAGAGAAAAAACTTTTTTTTTTCATTAGACATGACTTGACGTTTGGCACGTTATCCCCGAAAGAAACATGCCATGATGCGTGTATGGCCATTAAGCTTCCGTTTATTTTTCCGGTGCAGAAGAAAGAGATATGAATATACATATATGCTCACTCTCAAGAATAAATAAAAAACTGCAAGACGAGGACTACGCAATATTCTCAAGAAAAAATATACATTTTATATTATATTTGTTCGATGTGCAAAATAAAACGTGTGTAGTGTGTGGTGTGCGTAGGTAATGCTCCTGTCTGCTCATTCACGCGAGTGGAGTGAGTTTTTTTTGCATTTTACATTTTACCATTACGCAATCGAATATCTATGTAGGTATAGTATATTGCATTAGCATGAAAAAGACGTTATCCGTGGAAGATGTGTAGTAAAAAGTACTTAACATTCGAATGTGTTCGCTACTGCCACCGCTTTTGTTTCTTTTCAAGTGTTTGCGCCTCTTGAGTCTTTCTTTACTCGATCTTCTTATTGCATTGCTTCTAATATGCTCCTGCTCCTCCTGAATAAAGAGAAAGGGGAAAAAGTCGTGATGTGATGCTGTTTTCTTTTTCACATAAAAATTTTTTTTCTATATGGATAAGTAATTCCACTGCGACTAGCGACTCTGCCCTTTTTTAAAAGACTCATCATCATCATCATGATCACTATGGCTATGGCTATGGCTGCGACTTTGCCTCTTCTTCTTGGATGTGGCAATCATTATGAAATGAAATGAAGTGAACGCATCTAGCTCCTTCTTCTTCTTGAAAACACCTCACGAATTGAAACTCCACTTCAATCCATGCCACGTCTCTCTGCCTGTTAATCAGGAGTAATATATATATTTTGTGGAGGTGAGATCCCGAAACAAGGAGCGGCTTGTGCGTGCAACCTGGCTTGGCTTGGCATGGCCTGGTTCTCGCACTGGCAGTGCGGATGGATGATTGTGAAGAAGAAAGAGTGAGACTTGTGTAGCATATTATCATCTCGATAAAAAAATCCTCTGCTTCTGCTTCCTCTCGTAAGGATTGTATTCTCCAGGAGGAGAAAATATGTTGTGCAACAGCAACTCAAACTCAGTCAGACTTCTCAGAGTCAGAGTCAGAGTCACGCAGGGAGATAGATAGGAGCGATAGGAATACATACATCATACATGAATTTATTAGGAAGAGAAA